>JAHBCN010002655.1:0-87539 GCA_019359885.1 Listronotus oregonensis
ATAGAATGGTGTACACTATTTCTTAAAAAGTTTCTTAAAACCCCCACCCCGAAAATCGACAGGTAGCATCGAAGCAAAAAACCCCAGTAAATCAGACCATCTCAGATGCAAAAGCCCTTTTTTAACAATCGAATAAAAGATAAAGTTCTCTCTTGCTCAAATGGCAGTAAAGCTTTTGGCCTTTTTTGCCAAAAATATTAGTCAAAATTTTTTTGCAAAAATTTTTTTTCCCCCCTAATCTCTGAAGGGGGAATTGTCTCTACCTCCAAAGGGAAAGCCGAACTATTTGCCAAACAATTTGCTGCCCAATTCTACGCTTGATCCTCCTTTTCTTCCCTTCCAACAGTTGTTTTTCTCATAAAATGTCCGATATAATTTTTAAAGTCAAACAGATCAAGCGTATTCTTTCTTCTCTTAATACTAAAAAATCGTCTGTCTGGATGGCATACCAGCAATCGTCTTAAAAAAATGTGCTCCCGAGCTTCCCCTTAACTCGCCTCTTTCGAATCTCTTACGACACGGGCATTTTCCCGGAGATTGGGAAAAAGCTGCACGTGTGAACCCCTGCCCCAAAAAAGGCCCCAAAAGTCCCTTCTAACTATAGACCTATATCTCTTCTTTCAGTTGTTTGCAAGTTAAGGAAAAAAAATTTATTAATTCCCAAATCTTAAAGTATCTGGGAAAAACATAAGATCTTACATGATAACTATATGGATTCCGTCACAGTAGATCCACAGCTTCTTTCCTTTGTCTCTCACAACTGGAACAAGTCCCTTGAGTTTCTTGGTGAATATCAGATCGTTGCTCTTGACATATCTAAAGCTTTCGATCAGGTCTGGCATGGGGGCTTCTTAACAAACTTTCTTCTTACGGTCTTCCCCCTTAGCTTTGCTCTTGGCTTTCCAGTTTCCTTTCTAATCGACGTATATCAGTTAGTGTAGATGGTCATTCCTCCAGCTTCTACCAAATTAATGCTGGGGTGCCCCAGGGGTCAGTGCTGGCACCCACGCTGTTTCTTTTTACACTTGATCTTCTCTTTTCCCCAAAACCCAACCCATTCATTTTTTCTGACGATAGTACCCTCTACTCTAGTATTCAATTTCTTAAGCCACCGTGTAATCCTGATTTTGAAAACAAGCGAAAAGGCAATGCAGATATCTCTTTCACAAGACCTCAAACTTATCTTGGATTGGGGGGCCAAAAATTGTGTTCAGTTTAATGCCTTGAAAACGGGGGCATTTTTTGCTGTCGTGAAAAAAGTCTGCAATGCTCATCTCTTACATATGAGCGGCCAAGTTCTCCCCGAACAAAGAGTCGTTTAATCTAGTCGGCGTTACTTTTGAGAAAAACCCCCCAATGGCAAAAACACATTTCATCCTTTTGCTTCAGAAACTTCAAAAAGATAGGATTCCTCTTTCGACCCCGAAAATATTTCTCTTTTTCCCCAACTGTACACTCTGTATGTATCCCAAATCAAACCCTCTTTGGAATATTGTTCTCATGTCGGGGGGGAAGGCGTCCCCTACAACACTTAGCCTTCTGGACTCCTTTTAAAAAAAGCTGTTCGTCTTATTAATGATCCAACGCCCCGAAAGGTTTTTCCCTTTTCCCCCTCGTCGAGCTGTAGGGGATCTGTCCCTCTTCTATAGGTTTTTTCCCCGGTTCTGCTCAGAGGAATTGGAGTATTATTCCTTCTCTGGCAGCTCCCAACAGAGCAACACGTAGTGGCAACTTTTATGCATCCCTTTACAGTTCAGTTAGAGGCCCCGAATTCCCCCTTTTTTCTTCGTTGCTTTATTCCTAGAGTGTCAAGACTAGGAAACCCCTGCTGCCCGCAGAAGTTTTCCTTCCCCCCCCCTCTCCAGAAATTTAAGTCCCGTGTGAAAAAAACTCCCTCTCACCCCCACTGAAGACACCCACGGTACACGTTAGTACTTAGGCATAAAAATTCGTGGACTGCCCAAGATAAAAAAAAAAAGCAAACCCCGTAACCTTTCAAAAATTAATATCATGGCTTTTATACATGACAGATATCGACAATGTTAATTGTGGTAAATTTGATTGTTATTATCTTGCTTTACAGTTTTTTTTTTTTTTTTTTTTTTTTTTTAAATAGTGACTGGCAGTCCAGAAAACAAAATAAAAAAGTGCTAACCTAGCAATTTTTTTAAAAAAAGTATAGATTTGCATGATAATTTGGGATTTAGCAACACCCCCCCCTTTAAAATCTATATTATGCTGATGGACGCTCTTTTTTTAGGGGGAAAACCCCCCTTTATTGCTAAAACATATAAAACTACACATACATACTAATACAGCTTAAGTTAAGTAAAAAATTTTAATTAAATTAGTTAAAAAAATATTTTGTTTCTTTAAAACATTATTTTAAATATTTCAGCCCTTAAAAATCAACCCCTATTATGGTTAAAAATATATATTACGTACTTATTTTTTTTTAAAATAATAATCATATATATTGGGGAAAATAGGTATTTAATTCTTTAAAAAATTTTTTAATATATTTCAGCCAACGAACCCAAAAGGTTTTAATTAACGCAACGCCCCTTTGTAGGCAGGGTGTTTGGGGGTAGTGATCTGTTTGTTTTTTTTTTTGGGAAAAAAGTAAACAAATTGCCCCCATCTCAAAAAAACCCAAAACAGGAATTTACCTTGAAAATTTAATAAAATTATTTAAAAAAAAATTTGGGTTTTTTTGTTAATATAGGCAACATCGATTTAAATATAAACATTTTTTTAAATGACAGTTCCCCAACACCGACAACAAGCTTATTTTGGACAGCTGCTGCATTTCCCCTTTTAAAAAAAAATGATAGTTTTAATCAGGTGTTGTACGGCACTTCGATGTCATTTTATCTCTTTCTAGTAGGTTGTATTATTCAATAACACGTTTTGTAAACTGACTTGATCACCAGCAACCGAATTGAGCATCTAAGGTAAACTGTAGACTGTCACTTTAGATAATAAACAAAAATAGTTTTCCGGCTTTAAAAATAATTTTTTAAAAATAAAGAATCATCGATTTATAAAAATGTAATTTATGGTGCAATGCCATAAACATTGAAAAGTTTTTATTTCCTGAGTTTGTTATTCAGTATCTTTAATCAATATTGCCGTGCAGTGAGGGGTTCACAAGAACTACCCCTTCTTGTCCCCCTGAATATGTTTCTGCCAAACAAGGTTTATTTACTTTATTTCTATCCAAGAATTCGTTGATTTCAAGCCTTAAAAATCAACTCTTATTATCTAAAAAAAAATTGTTTATCCCAGAAAAATTAACATATGGTCACAGAGTTGTAATTAAAAAATGTGACTACTTAACAGTATTACTTAATTAATTTTGTTATTTTTTTATTCTAAAAAATTTACCCCCTCAAATATTACAATACAAAAAATAAAACAAAACCGCGGGTTTAAAAAATTATCGAATCGCTTTTAGCATGCTCCAAAAATAATCCTTTAGTTTTTGTGATAGAAAGTTATTTAAAAACCATTTTATTGGTTTTTCAAGAGCTGTAAGGTCCTATATGTTAAAACTGTTTAGAGCCCTAATTTTTTTAAGGGGTGAGTTTAAAGAGCCGAAACAAGGAATTCATTTTTTATGGCAACGTCGCTCAATAACGCGTTCTTTTCGGGACATAAGTCGAATGTTTTTCCGCTTACTATTGTTCAAAAAATTAGTTATTGGTGATCCAGTGCATATTAAGTGTTTTCAGTACAATATAAAACTGTGGTTTAGTCAAAAATTGCATTTAGAACAGTGAAGAACAGTGAATAACTTTCCACATGTAAACAAATCGAATGCCACTGATTTGACAGCGTTGTCACGTTGAACGGGCAGATTTTCCTTGGTTTATTCTAACACCTATGAATAAAATATTCATACGGGCATCAAAATGGAATGTGACGTGTGCAAAGATCCCAAGCAAAAAACATATCCCTTGTGATTGCTGCAGAAAATTTTTCTGCAAATTGCATACGGAATTGACAAATACCGAAATAAGAGTACTAGAATTAAAGGAGGGAAGACAAATGAAATATTACTGTTCTAACTGCCAAAAATTTGAATCTCACTTACTATTACAAAACATAATTGAAGATAAAACCAATATAATAGCAAGTAAAGAAGAGATTATAACCTTATTAAAGCAAAAACTAGAAGCTTTAGAAGCAAAATGTTTGAACGAAAACAATAAAATATCATATAGCCAAATAGTAGCAACTTCAGTAAAAAAATTTAAAATTTGGAATATACCAAGTCTAATAATTAAGCCAAAGAAAAACAAGATGCACAAAAAAAACCAGGAATGATTTACAACAGAAAATAAAGCCGGCTGATCAAAAAAAATTGGGAAAAAAAATACAAGAAATACAAAAAAAATGGTAGTGTAATTGTTAAATGTAATAGCAAAACTAAAGTGGAAAGATTAAAAACAGAGGCTCAAAGTAAACTAACGGATTATGAAGTACAAGTGACAAAAATGAGAAAACCTAGATTTAAAATTGTTGGGTATGAAGGCGATTTATTAGACTCATCACAGATGGAGGCTTGTATAAAGGAACAAAACCACTTTATAGCAAAAAACCGACGAATTAACCGTAACTTATATCAAACCTCTTAAAAAAAATAACACCTATACAATTTATGGAGAATGCTCTTCAGGTTTGTTTCAGAAGTTAATAAACGTAAAAAAGTTTTTGTTTTGTGGGGGCGATACCCTATTTATGAAGACATTAGTATACAGCGTTGTTTTAAATGCCAAGAACATTATCACAAAAGTGACTCGTGCCAAAATAATACTGTATGTGAATATTGGTTTGGGAATCATAATGTTCGTGAGTGCGGAAAAATTTTTAAAAAGTGTAATAACTGCTTAAATGCTAATAATAAATATAACCTTAACTACAGCACTAATCATGAGGCAAATGATTCGGATTGTCCATCTTATCAATACTTAGTAAAAAACATAAGGAGTAAAAATAGACTATAGTGGTAATGGGTATTGAGCAGCAAGAAGTTGTTGTTCTGCAGGAACTGGAAGTTCTGGATGGGACAAATAATCAGGAAAGTATAGACTGTGCTATAATTGTTTTTCAAATTGACATTGATCTTAAGTTACTTAACATTTTACATTTGAATATACGCAGTATACGGAAAAATTTTGATGAACTCCTGGTATTCCTTGAAACTTTTAATTTAATGTTTTGTGACATAATTGTCCTAAGTGAATGTTGGCAAATTAACGAAAAAATATACAATATTAAGGGTTTTAATACATTTTACAATCAAGCTAATTTTAACAAGAATGACGGGGTAATAGTATTTGTTAGGCAAGACATTGATATTAATTTTAAAAAAAATTAAACTTGAATCGTCTGGGGTTACCCTTAGTAGAATTACCCCAGTGGATAACTGCAGAAGGGTTTTGGGGTTACATGTGTTTACAGACCACCCCTCTACCTGCACGCAATCTTTCCTTACAGATCTTGAGAAATTTTTGGCAAAAAAACTTTTATAAAGATATAGAAGTTCTTAGGGACATAAACATAAACATAATTGAAAAAAGTGAAAAATGTTAACAAATATCTTTCAATGTTGAATTATTATGGTTTGCAGTCTGTGGTTTATGGCCCCACGCGTGTGACACCAAGCTCTGCTTCCTGCTTAGACCATATATTTCTTAGAATAAAGTTAGTAACGAATACTTTAAAATATTCTGCCTTTATACTGGACTCGGGCCCCGACTGATCATTTCCCAATAATGGTGAACTTTAGTAATATAAATAATGAACAGAGAAATATGGCTCCTTTATATGTAACTAAAAAGATAAATAAGCTAAACCTTCAAACTTTGGTGAGGTGATTAGTACGCGGGACTGGTCTAGTGTAATTGAAAAAAAAATGATTCTGAAATAGCGACATTCTTTTACTCAAATTGTATCTGATGCTATTAAGAAATCTACAGAATGTAAAATTATTAGATATTTGAAAAAAATTTACAAAAAATTTAAAACCCTGGATAACAAATGGAATAATTTATGCAATAAAACAACGTGATAAGATGAAAAAGAAACTTTCAACAAATTATAATACATATAATGAAACAAGGTATAAATTATATAGAAACAACTTAAACAAAATAATTCAAAAGTGTAAACACGATTATTATAAAAAGAAATAAATAACAGTACTGGTAACACGGAAACTATATAAAATAATATCGGAAGCTACAAATGAAAAGATAGGAAAGTCTAACAATAACCTCCAAATAAAAACAATAATACTCGTTTTCCGATAACAAACATATGGCTAACTATTGCAATGAGTTTTATAAATGTGGGTATTGAAATGTTTAAAAAAAATAAAAAACCCCCCTCCCAAACCTTTTAGGCTTAAACACCATTCCAATTCTTCAATGTTTTTGAGACCTGTGACAGAACTTGAAATAATTAAACACATTAACACCTAAAATAACAGTGCAGGTGTCGACGGCGTCGGTTCTGAATTAATAAAAAATTTCATTTGTACTTTCTTCAGCCACTGGTACATATTATAAATTTAATTTTTAAAACAGGCAAAGTCTTAAGCAGTTTAAAACTACAATGGTTACCCCAAAAAGGCTGGCGACAAAACCGATATTAATAACTTTCGACCGATTAGTGTGATAAATAATTTTGCAAAATTTTTGAAAAATGCCTAAAAGACAGATTGGTGAATTTCTTAAAAAAATAATATACTTTCGAAAAGCCAATTTGGTTTTACCGACGGTTTGGGTACCAAGGATGCTATTTATGAGCTTATCAAGGATGTAACGGGTCACTTGGATAATGGTAACAAGTTTGGCATTTTTTTTGGCCCTTCAAAGGCATTCGACACAGTGCCTCATGATCCCTCCTCGATGTGTTAAACACCTATGGGGTGAGAGGTATAGTGTTGGATGCTTGGGATTTAAATTTTAACGATAGAGTTCAGGTTCTAGGATGGGTGATTCAACGAGTGATCCTAACAGAAAGAATTGGGGTTCCGCAGGGTCCGTTTTGGGCCCCATCCTTTTATTACATATATAAACTCTCTGACGAATATGAATATTGAAAATAGTACTATTATCTCCTATGCCGACGACACTGTGGTGGTATTTTCAGGTAGGACAGGGTTTCGGGGTTAGGAATTTTACTCAATCTGGTATCAGTTTAATTAAAATTGGCTTGATTCTTTCAAACTTACTTTAAATGTTAAAAAATCTAACTATATTGTTTTTTTTCTCTTACTTCGGCCAGTCGACCTGATTTTGATGCCATCCAGATTGATAATTTGGATGACAGTATAAAAGAGGTAACACACACAAGGTATTTAGGAATTATTGTTGATAAGAATTTAAAATGGGACCAACATGTATTAAAACTAAGTAACAACATTAGAAAGCTAATTCATAAATTTTATATTTTAAAAATTTTGGGTAAAAATCTTCTTATTATTGTATATAAAGCACTGGTTGAATCTTTGATTCGGGTATGGTTTAATTATATGGGGAGGTTTATACAAAACTTCTTTGAGCCAACTAAAAAGTGGTGCAAACATATACTAAAAATTATTTTAAAAAGAGTAAAAGATTTTCAACTTGTTTATTATACTCTGAAAATGTTATGAATGTTCGTTCGCTATATGTTCTGGACATATGTGTATTCGTACATAAAAGAAGTAAACTAAAAAAAAGTAAATCACTCATATCAAACGCGAAACAAAAAACAAACATTTAATGATACCTAACAGCAACAGAAATATAAATTTAAGATTTGTAAATTATCTTGCCCGAAATTTACAAAAATTATACCACCCAGTATTAAAGACATATTAAACATAAAAAACATTTGTCAGGAAATGTAGAACGTTTATCGCGACTAACTGGGGAAAAACTTAAGATATTCTTTAAATTTTTTTTTTTGTAGAAATATGTCATTTTTTTTTTTGTGTAAAAATTTATGGCTAATAAGTGCAATTATTTATTTTTTTTTTTATTTCGATTAATTTTTAGTTAGGTTCAACAGTTTCTTTTTTTTTTAGGTTTAGGTTTAGATTTTGGCTGGGAGTACCCAACTCCATGTATTTCGGGAAATTTTTTAAATTATATTTTTAGTTGTGTATTTGTAAGTTTTTTGATATAAAAAAATGTTTTTCTCTTTTATTAACTTAAGGGGTTTTTTTCACATACGGTGTTAAGTTTTAGGTGCGATATGTAATATCTAAGAATTATAACCTTTTATTTTTAGGGAAAATAAGCTTGTTAAGTTGTGAATTATAAAAAATACAATATGAGTATTTAGTATGAGATAAAGGGAATACTGTCTATACACACGCGTTTTGAACGTTTTTATCTCACTTAATTTTCATCATACAATAGATTAAAATAAAAGCAAACCATTCAAAAACCTACAATTCGATTCCTTAGTAATTTTTACGCATCTCCCTTAGTTTTCAAGTTATTTTTAAAAAAAGGTCATTTTTTATTAAAATTCTGAAATTTGATTTTCACTTGCAGCTTCATTTTGGTTTTAAACTAAGCAATTTAAATCGGTTAAAATTTTAGAATGTATTTATATTACATAGATAAAGAGAATTGAAAAAGGGCTACGATTCATTTTAATTAGGGTGGTAATTAGAAGGTTGTTTTCGAAAATTTTTGCACTCAAAAAATGTTGGTCTAACCTTATTTTAATTATAACTTACTCAACTTTTATAATAAATATATTTAAAAAAAAATCTTTGCAAATGCTTTTAAAAAGTTATTATTATTTTAGAGAAAGACGTAGATTTTGCGTTATTGGCCTTTGAAACTCTGATATTTTGTGTTTGATGAATAACAGCTTACCTTTAACAAACCAAAACTTGATTTGTTTTGATCCCACAGCAATTACAAAATTCAGGTATTTTAAAAGCTACAATTTTGTTATTTACAGTTTTTTGATAAAAGGCATATTTATCGAGTTATTTGCAAAAGAACGACGGAAAACTTCAACTTTTGATCGCGAATAACTTAAAAAGTGTGCATTTTACATGGCTAAATTAAAAAAAAAAATCACTTCCGAGAGGTTTTGGGGAACCAAAAAAAAGAAAGGGGCCCCTTCGGCATGATATAGATTTTAATCCTTGGACTATTCCCTATTACTGTCAAAATTTCAAGTCACTCTATACATTTTGAAAAAATTGCTAGGTAAAATGGTTTGATTCCTGGACTATAGATTTTTAAAAAAAAATGTAAAAATAGGATCAAACCGATACTTTTGTAAGTTTTTATGTGGAAAGTCTGTACACAAACGTACCAGTAGAAGAATCGTTAAACATTATCCGGCCGTTAAAAAGAAGATAAAACACTAGAAACGCATCCCCTTCCGCTAAATGGAATGATGAAGATGTTGAAGCTGTCCCCCCCAGTTTCTTTTTCTAAAAGGGGGGAGTACTACGCTGAAGGGGGAATATATCTTGCCCCCCCTGTTTTTTAAAAAAAGACTATTTCGTTGAAAAAAAAACCTTTTTTAGCACAATGTAAAAAAAATATAATTAAATGGGGATAAGGGCTTCTAAGATAAACAATAATCTAAATAATATTTTTATAACGTTCCCAGAACTTATGTCATAAATATGTCGGTTGTAAATTTTTTTAAGAACCCAAAAACTTAATTTATCGTATCAGGGAATTAAGTAGTAACCAAAAATTTTTGAGAAAAGAAATACACAGAACCACCCCCCAATTTTTTTTATTTTTGGAAAAAAAATATGCAAGCCAGTTTCCAAAATTTTTGCTTGGCGCATTATTTTTATTAAACCGATTTTACCATTATGAAAAACAAAAGAATATAGGGGGAAGACTCCAGTTTTTGTAAGCGTCTTAATTTGATTTGTGAAGTAGTTTCGTCTTGGTTTTTTTTACCTATAAAAAACAACAAGAAAGAAAAAACCCCAAATTTTGATAAATTTAAAAAGGGTTTTTTTTTTCTAATCATAGAAATTTTTATAGGGGAATTAGTAGAATATTTTTAACTTATAAAGTATTTTATATAAAAAAAAAAAATAGACTTGAACAAAAGCCGTAAATTGGGTTTAAAAAAATAAATGAACCCCGATTTAGAACCACTCGCCCCCCTAGTTCTAGGAGGCCAAAGTGTGCAAAAAGGGAAACCGGAACCCCCGCTTGAAAAAATAAATACGTAAGTGTTTTTTAAAATTTTGTTTTTTTTAAAGCTTGTATTTCCTAAATTTACCAGAGGGTCTGATTTTTTCCCAAAATTTGGGTTTTTAAAACATTTAATAAATAAAACCACGGGATTAAAACCCCCCCTAAAAAAAAATTTATTGTTATAGTCAGTCCTAATTTTTTTTTTTAGTTTTTTTGAAAAAAGTTATTTTTTTTTATATTTGTAAAAATTTAATTGTTTTTGAGAAATTCTTTTTTTTATTGCTGGGGAAACACATTAAAAAGGGGGGGGGTTCCTTTTTGCGCTAGTGCAATCGTACCAGGTGGCAGCAAAGACCAAAAAGGGGAACCCCCAAATACAGAGACGACGAAAACAATATAGTTGTAGGCGAATTGGGAAGATCTAATAACCTAGTAGTCCTTGCAAAATAAACATCAAAAAAGAAGACCAGCCTACCTTCTAGAGTGCCGTTGTCATCAAATAAAAAAGTTCCTTTAAATTTAAATAACTACCAAGCCCCAAAATGGGAAAAGAAAAATTTTCGTATATCGGCCACTAAGCTACCATTAACAACTTTTACGACAGGTCGCGGGGTAATTTTTCCACAACGCGCAGGATGGGGCCTCTCATGGGTTCATCGTTCTCCCCAGTGGTCAAATATTTATAGGGTGGGTTTAAAAGGGAAAACAAATTAAAAAATGCATAATCCCAAAAGTTTGGTTTGGGGTATGTTGATGATATTTTTTTTGTACGAAAGGTAATCACGAAGAACTTAAAGGTTCTTAAAACATCAAAAGAGAAAAAGCCCTTTTGGGTTTCCTTTCCCCCACGTTTAAGTCAAAGAAATAATGAACATATAAAAAGAATGGGGAAAAGAAAATCTACCAACATTGGACAATACAAAAGGGAAATTTAAATACTTAGGCAATTTTTTTTTTTAAAATTTCATTGCAAATTTTTTGCTTTAAAAAAAAAACCGGAAAATTTTCCATAATTTATTGGGGTCATTTTAGGCCCTTTTTTAAAAACTTCTTACAATTTCTACAACCCCTTTAAAAAAACCCCCTCAACGTTCATTAAACATATAAAATAACTGATTGACATAATTTTTTAACCCCAAAAAAACAGTTTTTTTTTTTTGTTCATTTAGGAATTAAACACTTTCACCATTTAAATTTAAAATATGTTAAATAGGCTGATTTTAGCGATAAATGGAAACAATTAAATTATTATGGGATTTATTTTAAAACAATTCGGGCTATTCCAATTGGTTAAAGAAGGTAACATCGAAATAGAACCAAAATTTCGCCCGTATTATGCCAACAATTTTAAACGAATTATTTAAAATAACTTTAGTGATTATAGGTACATTACGGTTATATTACAATAGTATCATATATGAGTGTACGATGTCACTTCAAGCATTATACTATGAAAAATTTCTAATAAAAATATTTTTAATAAAATATACCATATAAAATAAAATAAAATCTAAGTATTTTTTTTTGGTTTTTGTATTTTTTTACATCGCACCGCCCTTTTAAAAGTATTTTAAATCCAAAAATTTTAAATTTTATTGTTTTATAAAATGAGCCCACAGGAATATATCAACCAACCGGTTTTGGGGTTATACCAAGGAAGTTTGAAGGTATATGGAAGCCAAATGCTATGGCCTATTCGATCAAAGAATGTCTAGCCCACTATGAAAATAACTGTCAGAGTGGGCCCCGCCGATTCTGCGCAATAACAAAATTCCACGAAATATTTTAATGTGTTGCCTACTTACACACTAATAAATCAGTGTGTAGTTAGGCAACACATTGTACTTTTATGAGAGACGGAGTATATATATTTTGTAGTTGCAGAAGTTTTTTGAATTGATAAAAACCTTCTTATTTTAGTAATTAGTGTTTATTAAATTTGTGACTATAATTTTGTGTTTATGTTTTGTTACTTAAAACATCGTAACAAAATTCCTAGAGGTTGTATGGTTTTGTCTTGCAAATCCAAGGTATTTTTTTACTTTAGGTAAGTATTTCTTATATTTAAATAAGGTACTTTTTATGAGACGCAACGTTAGGTAACCAAATAAATTATAATATACCAATTATGAATAATAGGAATAAAAATTTTATAGGAAATAGCAGTGAGAAAAGTAAGGCAATCTAAACTAACTTTTAGAGGAATACCAGAATGTTTGTGTATTTCTGTGGATCATTAAACAGAAATAAGGTTTACATTTAGGTACTCCTATTTCATTTAATAAATTAGTACATTCTTTTAAAGGATCAGACCAGGCAAATTTTATTATATACAGGTCCCTTTAATTGAATAAAAGAAAGTTCAGTTTTATGTTCCTTATGACTTTTTCTGTATTTGTTTAAAAAGAAATTAGATTTTTGGTTTCTTAACCTCTCACATAAAGAAATAATACTTTTTGGTAAATTTGTTTATGTTACCTGCATGAGGTAACACTATTTTATTGTACTTTTATAAAAATTATAAATTTATAAAATATTGTATGGCCCTAAAACCCAAATAACCAGTCCAAATTATGGCAAGTTTTTATTTTTCTTGACCCTTGCCGATTTCGATGATTTTTTACATACAGAGGCGCTGGATACAAATTTAAAGTAACTTCTTTTTGACGTTTAATTTTTTAGATATCAATTCTTAAATACGACAATTTGATTAAACTCATTTACACTATCTTGCCCTTCTTTTATCGCAAAATTGGTACATAAAAATATCATACAATGTTTGAAGTTTATTTTAAAAATCGTGTTTTTATTTATTTTACTAAGATTTTTGGTAAAAATACAAAACTCCCAAAAATATTGACCATTTAAATAGAATGCTGTAAAGTGGCGCCATCTATTATTTCCATATTTAATCAGATGATATAAAAATTTAATATAACACAATAATTTTAACTATTCTATAATAGGATCGTTTAGTAAGCAACAATTTTGTGCAAAAAAATATAAAAAAACATTGAATGTATAGGTAGTTTAAATTTGATATTTGATAATGTCAACTTTATAGATAGTAACAAAGATTTATGGAAGTCCGGACCTGACCTACTATTCATTGCGCAAACTCCGCGGGGTCGATTCCCATATTCCCGCTGCCCTGCACGTCCAGACAATTTCGTTCTACAGCATTGGCCTGTAGAAGGAACAAGACTAGTGGGAGCATTGGTAGGTATAAAAGAAAATGAGAGATTAGGCACAAAAAGCCCAATAGCGCTGCGCTGCCTCCGGTAGTAAATCAAGACGGCTTCCAGGAAAAAAAAAGGAACTGATACGAACTGAATTACGTCGAACACAACTAAACTGTATTTTTTTAGAATGACATAACTTTAAAAAATATTTAAAACTCTGTGTGTCCTTTAACTTCAAAATGTATCTAACTACAACGTTATAGGAGTTTTATTGATTTATTCGTTTTATTGATCCTAAAATATGGAAAAAGCGCAAAGTGCTACTATCTTTATATCTTCTATTCCAGTCTTTCTCAAAGTGGGCGATAACGCCCCCTTGTGGGCGCTGGAGGCCTAGAGGGGGGCGGTAAGGAAAGCAGAAAAAATTGGGGGGCGCTGATGTGATTTAAGGGGGCGATGGGTGATTTGTAACTTCAGCTACTTCATATTTTAAAATTCACTGAAATTAAAATCCTTCTACTACACAACATCCATTTGTTAGTTAATATTTTTATCCTATTTTATTGTATAAATATAAACTAAAATATATTAAATATTTCATATTTTTAATGCGTTTAAAACGCTATTTATATCTTATGATATTTAGTAATAGGTATCAAACACTAAAAAAATATTCCCTGTTTTAAGGGCCCGGGGTGAGGTCCCCCCCCTCCGAAGACACGTATTAAAAATAGGTATATATTGTTGTGGCCGGTGGAGCACTTGCCGAAGCGGGATTTTTTTTGTACCTAATCTAGTAAAAATAAAGGAAAAATAAAATTAAAATTAGAAAGTTCAATTATAATTTACGTTTGGCGTGAACAAATATTGAACGATTTATTTGTGCAATCTTGTATTTTAGTCCGTCGACGTTCGTCGGTCGGCGTTTACGGAGTGCAGTTGCCCAAACACACAGCCGCGGCTCGCGACTGACCGGCAACTGACGTGACTAGAAATGTGTCGTTCGCGAACGATTCGTTCAAAATTATTAATTAATAAATTAATTTCCTGTTTTTAATGGATTTGAATCTTTTTGAGCCACTTGCGATGAAAAACCCTAGTTTGGAACCGTTTCGTTCTTAAGGTCACTAAGTCAAAACGAACTGAAACTGAGATTCGGTTTGGTATTTTATTTATTTATTTTTTATTTACAATTTGGAATCAGAACGGTTCCATCACATTCACTTACATTCTGGATTGGGTTTATGGAAATTTACAAAAGACCTATCCTAAAATATATAAAAAAATCATTTAGGTTGAATACATTTGAAAAACTGCACAAAAAATTTTAAAGATTTTATTTAAAAATTTTAACGAGGGGAAAAACAACAATATTCTTATAATAATTATTACATGCGAGTTCTAATTAATGGGGTGTTGCGTCTAAATTTGTTCTTTGGAATGGTATGTTAAATCATTCGTGATTTCTAAGTTCTCTCAAAGGTACCTTAAAATTTAATAA
Organism: Listronotus oregonensis; assembly: GCA_019359885.1. NCBI lineage: Eukaryota > Metazoa > Arthropoda > Insecta > Coleoptera > Curculionidae > Listronotus > Listronotus oregonensis. Next base: position 14,874 of record JAHBCN010002655.1, read on the forward strand.
AGATAAAAAGAGAGGGGAGTCTATTTGATGATTAATAAGACGGCAAATCGGTCATTTTTGGCTACGATCTGGCAAGTGGCGAAATATTTGTTTTTTGCTCACAACCAGAGGTGTATTAGTCAAACAATTTATGCGTATTGTCGGTTCGAGACAGTTTTGGCAATTAAAAGAACTTTTTTTTATTTGTTTTAATTATTCTTTTGAACAAAGATTTAATTTGGACAAATATCTGTAGGTTTTATCAATTATAGCTTTTGAAAGTTTTATTGCAAATATATTTTTTAAAATAATAATTATACCAAAATGCAATAAATATAAATCATTTCTTTATTTAAGATAACTACCACATTTTTTGTGGAATTCAAAACCGACCGGCGTCAAATAAAGGTTTCGAACGAATCTTTTTAAGTAAATGAATTAAATCAATCGATTTATTAAAAGGAATTTCTCACCTCTAGACGTGACATTCCGCCGCATGCACGCATCGCACTCGCTCGCCCTCCCGCCACTCCGCCCGCTACCCCGATACTCTTAATATTGTAAAGTTGAATTTTATTATTATTGCTCAATATTGATTATTGTTAATTTTAAATAAAAGATACACTTAATATTGTTAAGTTGCATTATTAGTGCCCTTTCTGGTAAGAAAAGTGTCGTTTAGAATATAGATTTAATTAAACTTCATGCGAGACTAATAGGTATGTTATTGAGATTTTTAAGGTGAAAAAAAATGGGGGGCGCTACAAAATAACTGATTTTCAAAGTGGGCGTTAGACGAAATAAGTTTGGGAACCTCTGTTCTATTCACTATTTTTAATATAGTGAATTTGTCCAATTTTTAGTTTTTTAAATTTAACCTAAATTTTATGCACTTACATTAACAGAAAAGTGGTTCAGAATTAAATTTCCTTTTGAAATGTCACAAATTTAGTCCAAATATATATCTTAAAAACAAGGCAAACAAAGCATTTTTTTAATTTTCATAATTTTTCAAAAGTGACTACTCTCATGTTTTTTTTTAATTTTTAATGTTTTTCTTCAGACGTTGTCCTTTAAATTTTTTTTCGTGTCAATTCTGGTATGAACAATATGATATATGAAAGGCTATTTTATGACCTTTAAAACGGTGCTTAGGTAACATATTTTATGTAGAATTAATAGTTACCGAGATATGACATTTTAAAGTTAAGGAACTAATCCATATTGTGTGGTGTTGTATAAATAAAATATAACAATGGTTTTGCCAACATAATTTCTTTTATCGACGAGTGTTCGATTTTCACCAGCAAAAACACGTTCTTTCCGCGTCACTGCAGTCGGTAAGTAATCACTTACCGTTCAGTAATTTGTAAACATCAGAAAAATAAAAATGGGCCTATTTATAAATCAAACTGTATTCAAAATGATATTACAATTAACAGTTATTAAATGTAACTGGGCCGAGACGGTTTCAAAATAATCTCTTTCATATCTCACATAAAGTCAAATTGAACAAACTAAAGTTGAAAAATCTGTGACAAATTTGATACTAATAACAGCCAAATTTCTTGTCATAAAAACTTAATATACTAGCTAGGTATTTCATTAAGGTATTTGATATACCTAACAATATAGTTTTGTTTATTTTTATATTCCCAATTAACTTAATATTTTAGGCGTGCAAAAAATAGCATAAGCAACTCGGTCAGTAAGTTTTTACTGGTTTTAATTGTTTTAGAGATTTCGACTGCGTTTCGATCTCCAAACACGTTCTGAACCAGTAGAGAGCACTTACTGACTCAAATACTGAACATAAAGACAATCTACAAATATCAAAAATCTTCTAATTTAAGTAATAATATTATTATACATATATATATATATATATATATATATATATATATATATATATATATATATATATATATATATATATATATATATATATATATATATATATATATTTATACTTGGTCATTAGTGAGCCCATATAAGATATAAGGGCATTGGAAACCCCCGATTAATTCTAGGTCGTCCGTTTTGGGGCCACCAAGGTATCGAGTGTATAACATGTTAATAAGATGGGGGGGGGGGCCAATGGCCATCTACGAATTTTGTTCTGGGACGACCATTGACCCATATACATGTCCATAATACGGCTTATAGTTAAAAAAAAACCGACAGAGGGCGCTGTTCGAAATTATATACATTTAGAGTATAAGGTTTTGGGACCCCTTTTTTTATACAGTTGATATTGATTATTGGTAAAAGTTATGACACTTAAAACAGTGGTTAAATTTATAAGTTTGGGGAAACAAGCTTGAATGTGGTTTTTTTGAGTATTTAAGATAAAATATATGATACATGTGAGGTTCATTCAACAAAAATATAATATTTTAAGGGTTTCCAAAAAGGGGGTGTTATAGTGTGGCGCAGAGGTTTTTTTGTTTAAGAGTATTAGGATATTATGTGATTATTTGGTGGTTTTTCCTTTTTTCAGCTTAATTTGGCAATAATCTTTTAAAGATAATTGCCTAATCTAAATTAAAATATTAACTAAATCTATTAATTGAAAAAGGCAAGGAAAGAAGTTTAATAATTATTAGGGAATTTTAAAAATGGGAATATTTTTTTACCACTGTTGTTATTTTTAAAAAATTTTTCAATTTCTTTTATTATTCTCACCATGATAATTTCATCGAGATGTAGAAAAATAATAAGTCCTAACTAAAAATAGATATACATGGAGGATTCCTGGACTCTTGAGACTATTTTCTGGGACAACCATCATATATTCACATTTTACAAATCGCTTATTTCATTATAGTGTTAAAGCTTAAAAGCTATTTAAGTCATCGAATTAATGGTATTAACTCTAAATAGCTCTATCTACTTTAAATTATAATATATACAGGGGTTTTCCCAAAAATACAAGACGGAGCATAATGAGAAAACGACAAATAAAATTTAAAAAAACAAATGAAATAAATAGAGACTACAAATGCATCTTTAATTTTTTTTTGTAATAGGATTGATAATATTCTTCGTAAAATTAAAAAAAAAAATAATGTAATGCAGGTATCCTTTAATCAAGAAGTTTTTTAATTAGAGAATTGATAAAGATTTTTTAACTTTAAGAGGTTATAAAGCAATAACAATTTGTCATAAAAAGAAATGATTTTCCATTCCTATCTTAACTTTTTAAGGTGTATTCGATAAAAAAATATATATAACTGTCACTTGTCAAATTTTTTTTTCTAAAAATTTCAAAACATTTTTTGACAGTTAAGGTAGGTAGCTAAAAGTTTATGTCATTAGATGAAGGATAAAAAGCTAAAATAGGGATGTAAAACTATTTCCTTCTATGATAAGTAGTTAGGGTTCTATAACCCCTGTTAAAAGTCGTTTTTCAACTATCTCTAATTCAGAAACGATTTGATGAAATTATGTATGATCAAATTTTAAAATCAAATAATATATAGGGTTTTCCATTTAAAAAAGTTGGGGTTTTTTTAAAGTTTATAGAACTTTAAAATACCCTGTAGATTCAAAAATAATTTTAAAAAAATGTCTTTATAAGTCTTTATTTCTTTTTTTTATGTTTTTTTTTTTTTTTAATTTGTATTTTATTGTTTTACCATAATGCTCCATTTCGTAAGTCATTAATAACCCTGTATACTATGGCTATTTTTAAACTGTAGGATGTGGTTGTATTTTGTAGATATATACAGGTGTTTCAAAACTAGATGGGTTTTTTTAGAGGGTGATTCCTTATTAAAAATATAAAAAGAAGATTCTATAAATATGTGTCCGAAAATGCAATTTTTAAGATCCAGGGTGTTGAAAAAAGAAGGGTTTTTAATAATTATTTTAAATATCCTGTAGCGGGTATTCTTGCAAATTCTCAGTGTCATTTCTGGTAATATGGACCTAATTTAGGGTTAAATAAAATTTAAATTTATTAGGTCCAAAAATATACGCCACTACTTTTTTTCACTTTTATATTTTTTTTTTTTAAATACAGCAACAAAAAAACACAACCTTTCTATCCGTTGAATCTTTTCCCTATCTTGCTTATTTTTAAGAAAATAATATGTTTTTTTATGTACTCTAGCTAGAGGCATACACATACCAAAGTGCTTTTTTCTCTCAAAAAATATGTAAGATACGAAATTCATTCAATTTTAGTTTTTTAATTTAAACTATAAAAAAATCAAAAAATCAGTGGCGTCAATTTTTTAATTTTTTTCCTTTAACTTGTATTTTGGGAAAATATGCATTTTCGCACCCATGTTTAAAATATTTTTTAACAAGGAATCATAAAATATCTCCGTCTATTTTTCGAACACCCTATAAAATATGTCTACTAGGATTAGGGTTCATTCCCCGGGGAATTCGGCTTTGAGAATTCCTGGGAAATCGTTGAGCTTTGTTCCCGAAATCAAGCTCGAGAAAACTCGAGAACTCGAGAAATCAAATTTGAGTCTATGAAATTATAAAATAAAAACTATCTTCGTTTGCCGTTTGTTTTGAAACGCGCGGCGGGGGGGTCGGCACGGGCCAAAGCGCAGTGGTATCTTTTGATCCCCCCCGCTCGCGCGAGGCAAGCGCTCTGGCGGCGTCTTTTTAAATACATAATACATTACGGGAGGTAATACACACACGTTCATTCGTGTTTCGACTCTAGCTGAGTTCAGACGGTTTACAAAGTTAGCCCGAGAGCTGGCATCAATTTTGGGTAGGTATTTGAGGCAAGCTAAAAAACTTGTCATATACTTCCCCCTTTATTAAACCCCAACACGGAATTTGGACCTAGGGGGGAGTAGCGGGCTAAACCCCAGCCCTTAATTTTTAAAAATATATATATATTTTTTTTAATGTATTTGAGGCAATATGCAATTTTTATATGTTGTAGTTAAATGTTTAAAGAATTAAAAAAAAAAGGAGCCAGACGACTTTGTCGGGGTTTTAACCTTGCCAGGCGCGTGCAAAAATGGTTTGCAAAAAATATAAAAAATGTATTTGAGGCAACTTGAAATTTTAATAGGGTATTATTTATAACTAAAAAATAAGATTCTCAAAAAGACAGATCATGTTGGTGGGACTTTCCATATGCCGGGGATCTAAAATGATGTATAGATGCGACTGAGCAGAGCTGCTGTAGTGTAAAAAAAAAAACGTTGTCTGCGTTCTTACTTGCCGCGTTACTATTCGCTCTGGCGAGGTCACGTCGCTTACAATATCTATGAGGTTCCTGGGTCGGAATCTCGGAATTTTTTTCTGAGTCGTATAAATATTGGTGTTACAAGTGTTTTATAAGTTTAAAATGTCGGGTGAAAAATTAGATTGGGGCCATTTGCAAAAAGACGATGATAAAGTGATTGCTTATGTAGAGAAAACTCAAAAAAAGTCATGAAATATTAGAGATCCGTAAACATTATGGTTTTTTTAATTTAAACATAAAAAAAATGTTTAATTTCGGTATAAATTTTAAGTTTGAATACTGTCACAAAAAGTAATTTTTAAATTTTGATGTAGCTGAAAAAATCTGAATTGAAAAAAATTAAAACAAAATTTTTTTTAAAAATAAATTTAAAAAATGTATCTTGAGATTTGTTAAAAAAAACAATATTTTTGCTCTAATGTCAAATATTTGGAATTGTTACATTTGAATTTGTATTAAAATTGATTAAATAACAAATTTTAGGGATAAAAAAACAAAAAAAATATGTCCATTTAACACACACAAATCAACACAATCATTTTTACTTAAACCATTTTTAGCAGAAATTAAAATTTTTTTTTTTTTTTATTTCGAAATTCCGACTAGAAACCTCATGGCTATTGAAAGCGACGTGCCCTTTTGCCAAAGTTAATATTTAACGCGGCAAGTAAGAACACAAACAGCTGCCGAAAAAACGTTCTCTTACACTACAGCAGCTTGTCTAAAAAGGGCCCCATTCAGCCCACAAAACATAATTTTTTAAATCACCGGGGCGTATGGAAAGTCCCACCAAATGATCTGTCTTTTGAGAATCTTATTTTTTAGTTATAAATAATACCCTATTAAAACCCCCAAGTTGCCTCAAATACATTTTTTATTTTTTTTGCAAAACATTTTTGCACGCGCCGGGCAAGGTTAAAACCCCGACAAATCATCTGGCTGATTTTTTTTTTTTAATTCTTAAACATTCAACTACAACATAAAAAAATTCCATATTGCCTCAAATACTTTTTTGAAAAAATATTTTTAAAAATTTAGGGGTTGATTAAGCCCACTCACCAGCCAGGTCTGCAGTTTCCGTGTTGGGGTTTAATAGGAGAAGAAACAAGTTTTCATTTGCCCCAAATACCTACCCAAAAAATTCGTTGCCAGGTCTCGGTCTAAGTATAGTACACGAATTTGTAAATTTCTCGACAACCCGAGAAGACCCGGGGAAATTAGCCTCGAGAATTCTCGAGACCCGACAAATTGATAAGCTCGAGAAATCATGAACCCTAACTAGGATTGATAATATTATTTTGATAACAACATAATGGTTTATAAATTATAAATATAAATAATTTACCATATAAATATAAAACATATGTATTAAAATATAAATAATATACCAACAATTATAAATAGGTAACCCATTTTCCCCCGGAAAATAATGAAAGTCAAAAAGAAGTCAATATTTAAAAAAATTTAAACAAAAATGTTTCTTTCCTTGCTCTACTAAAGTCATTGCAACTGTGCATTTTGAGAAAAAACATTTTTTCTTCAAAGTTAAAAACATCACTTTGTCAACTCCTGTTGAGATGGTAGAAGGTAAATTTTAACCCAGGCGACAGTAAAAGTACTTTTATGCCGGCGGCAGTAGAAGTACACTTTAATGCCGCTTACCTATATTGTTGTTACCTTTATTGTCAGCCGTATCAAAATCGTAGTCACAGTAACGTCTCGTAGTAACCTACAAAGCATCCGTTTCTTCAAAATTTTTAAAAAAAATGTATTGTTTTTTTCACGTTTCATCTGCTTTTGGGGAAAAATGGCATGTTGCATACGGAGTAGAAGACTTTTTTTGCTTTAGTGGTATTTTGCAAACCTCACTGGTTCGGCTTGCAAACTTACCCTTTAGCACAAAAAGTAAAGCTTCTACTCCTAATACAACAATATACATTATTTCTTCTAATCAGAGACACACTAAAAACCCCAAACCATTTACTAATATTAATATTTTTGCTACCTATTAAAATTTAAAAAATTTAAAATAATGAACCTATTTATTTATGTCCATGGTTTAAATAAAAAAACTACTATTTTTAAAACCCTCCAAGTCATCGGAAAAGGACTTTCCGATGACTTAGATTCTTCTGATCAGAAAAAGAATGCGTGATGGCTAGGCAAGCCTAAGGTCTGAAATAGTTGTATATTAAATATTATTGACGGAACAAATTCCAAAAATTTTTTATTAGTTTTTTGGGGGGTGAGGTTTATTGTCGTGGTCATATTCGGTCAGAGATATTTCACTTCTGAATTTTTTGATAATTTGCTTTGTTTTTTTTTTTAACTTCATCTGTCGAATCAGAAAAGTTCAAAATCTGATGTTTTGGGCTTTTGTCGTTATAACTTATCTAAAACATATTTATACAGGGTTATTCACGACATACGAAACAGAGCGTTATGGGAAAACGTTAAATTAAAAATTCAAAAAACAGAATTATCAAAGGCATCTTTTAAAAATTATTTTTGTAATATGCAGGGTGTGTTTTAAAGTTCTAAAACATTGAAAAAACTATTTTTTAAACGAAACACCCTATATATTATTTAATTCTTTAGATTCTTCGAAATTTGATGTAATGCATGTTATACTTTAACTGGGATTAGAGACAGTTGAAAAACAACTTTTTTTACTTAAGAGGTTATAAAGCCATAACTATTTGTCATGGAAGAAAATTATTTTTACATTCTTATTTTAACTTTTATGGTCTATCTAATGGCATACATTTTTAGCTACCTTAACTGTCAACATTTTTGACTTTTAAAAAAAAATGACGTGACAATTTTAATTTTTTTTCATTGAATACACCCTAAAAAATTAGAATAGGAATCTGAAAATCATTACCTTTCTGACAAATAGTTATGGCTCTAAACCCTTGAAGTTGAAAAAGTCGCTTTTCAACTGTCTCTAATTTAAAAACTACCTACTTGATTAAAATATCACATGCATCATGCATTACATTAAATTTTTAGAATTTTAAAAGAAATACATCTGAAAATCAAATCATATATAGAGTGTTTCACTTAAAAAAACCTATATTTTCAATGTTTTAGAATTTCAAAACACTCCTGTATATAACAAAATAATTTTAAAAAGATGCCTCTGATAAACCTATTTATTTCATTTGGTTTGTGAAACTTTATTTTGTTATTTTCTCATAAGGTTTCGTTTCGTATGTCGTGAAAAAACCATGCAGTTTGTAGAGAAGCGGAGTGATTTAAATATACATGGTATCCAGATTAAATTAAAATAATTTCTTTGTAATTATGTAATGTCATCGTTTTTTTTTACATTAGGGGAACGCTGTTTATTTTTCGATGACAGTGAATTAAATAAAAAAGAAGAAATCTTCAACTTATATAGCTTAACGTAGATTTTAAAGTAGTGCCGATTTTTTTTTCACAATCGATAAATTTAAATGGGAAACCTTGTTAATTCTAGTGCTAATAAATAGACTTTAATAATTTGTTTATGATTTATCCCGTTAGTTTTTATATAGGTTAAGTATTTGGGTTATTTCCCATATGAACTAAAGACTAGTATATCTCTCTTAATGGTTCCTATTTGAAGTAACTGAACCAATAATAAAATACGCAAGTGAGATACATCACAAATAGGATTGTCTATTTATTAAAAGTAAAATAATTGGTGTGATCATTCATTCATTATTATAAGCCATTTCTTAAATATGAAGTAGAACCTTAAATTGCCACTTTTAATTTCGCCTTGTATCTCCTAAACGAAGGTAGGTAAATAAAATTTGGTTACATTTTACAAAAACTAACAACTTTGATTTAAACCGCTAAAACTGTGTCAAACCTACCGGAGTTACCCTGTAATTACAACAAAATCTAAACACCCTATACGTTCTAAAACACTATAAGAATAAAGTTGTTCCGAATTGTAAAGACATAAATTAAATTTTTAAACGTTGGAAATATTTAATCTATTAATTAAAATAAAAAAAAAAACAACTTGGCGTCAAAACCGCTAAAACTGTCAAACATAACGGAGTTACCCTGAATTACAACAAAATCTGGACATTCTATCCTTTATAACACTGTAAGAATGTAAAGGCTGAAACACAACCAAAAACTTAAGATTTAAGGAATAACATCAACATTCTGATGGGTCGATTGGGAAATTTCGAGAAAGTCGTTGTAAAAACATGTACGCCACTTGTTATAAATAGTGACAACACCGCCGGGCTAACCAACATTGTAATAATATATAATTTTGTATAAAAAAAGGGCTAACCAAGGCCCGGGGCCAACCAAAGACCCAATAGTTTATATTTTTGTAAAAATAAGATTTTCTTACCCCTCTTGAGGGTCCTTAGCATATATATTTATTAGAAAGCAATTGTTTTTTTTAAGATACCTTTATACACATTAAAAGTGCCGGGTGAACGAACGACCTGTACAAAGCCGGGCTCCCAATGACCTATGAAACAATATATATATAATATATATATATATATATATATATATATATATTAAAATATATATATTAAAATACCTATATTTTATTATATTATATATATATATATATATATATATATATATATATATATATATATATATATATATACCCAAAATATATATATATATATATATATATATATATATATATATATATATTATATATATATATATATATATATATCAGTTACCCTGTTCATGAAACTCTATTCACTGTAAAATTTTTATATTCCAAAAACGTTCTCTTTTACTCCCCTTTTCAGAATTTTGGGTTTTCAGGTCGCAAAATGACGCCACGACATTTAAATGGAACACTGGTATTTTTTTATATTTTATTGCAGTCAATATTCCCCCAAAAATTTGCTAAAACTTAGTACAGAGAAAAATAAAATATAAAAAAAAAATGTTTTCCCAGTATTTAAAATGAATAAAATTGGGTTTATAAATTTAAACTTATTAAGTAGAGACACGTTTATGTCATGTTTGGTTATGCTTCTGTCTGTTTAAAACAAATCTTTCAATGAAAAACACTTTTTTTTTTTTTTTTTTAATAGAGGGCCCTGAAGGTCGTTAGATGTGAATTAAAAAAAAAATATTTTTTTAATTATAATATCGAAATTCCCAACACATTAAAAAATTGTTGAAAACTCATTTTTTCATGTATTTTAATAGTAATACCATTGAATAAAATGATAGTATGAAAAAAATTTATTGACATTAGAGTTTCCTAATAACGTTAATTATTACCTAGAAATAGGTTGAAGTTACATAAATGTTAGCAAAAAATATTAAAAAAATTTAAAAAATTTGATTTATTTAACATTTAAAGGTTTTTTAAAATTAATTTTATTTGAATTAATAAATAATAATTATTTACTGGAATTTTTAATATGTCAAACTAAGATTTTGTGTTAAATAACCCAATGCTAATAAATTGTTTTTCATAGCCACTATCATTTTTATTCAATGTTATTGCTATTAAAATAGATGCAAAAATGAGTTTTCAACGAATAACTTTTAATGTGTCACGAATTTGATAGGGTTATAATTAAAAAAAAGTTTGTTTGTGTTGTTTTAATTCTACATCTAACGACCTAAAATACAGGCTGTATTTAAAAAAAAAAAATAAAGTGCTTTCAATAAGAGTTTGACACTAAATTTGGGAATGTACAGTTCAAATTAACCAAACATGACGCTGACTGATATAACTGACCTTAATAAGTTTCTTGTTTATCCTATTAATCAAGCCCTATGGGTATTTTGATTCATTTTTAAATACAATAGTGCAAAACATTTTTTTTTAATATTTAATTTTTTTTTTGAAATTACTGAACTGATTTTGACAAAATTTTAGAGATTATAGTTGATACAAGAGGTACCTAAATATATAAAAATACACAGTGTTCCTTTTTAGACCATCGTGACGTCACACTTTTTGCGACACCCTGTATAACCAAAATTATTTTTCTGAAATGCACCGTAGGTTACAGTAACGTCTGCAAAATAAAAAATTTTTTAAGTAATAATAAATGAGCACATAAAAAAGGGGGGAGTTCACCCCCTGTATATATATATATATAATATATAATATATATATATATATATATATATATATATATATATATATATATATAGAGTAAAAACCCCTTTTGTTTGTTGTTGATAAAACTTATTTTTTTTCCTACACAATTATACCAATAAAATATTAATCTTAAAAATTAAATAATTTTTTTTTTGGTATTGTAAACACAATTTTAAAATTATTAATTACCTCTTTGATAAACAGAAAGCTATGTACATATTATTATAGAAGAATCGTCAGTACATAACTCTATAGTATTATGAAAAAGTATGTAATTGTGATTTGTAATGAGTAGCCATTTCATTTTAAATATTTGCCTTGTCCTTATTTATGATATATTCCATTATCATGACCTAATATGATATCTTGACTATTATTTCAATACCAATGCGAGATTTTTAGAGATTTCAGTCTATTAATTGTTTAGCAAGTATAAGTTAGATGAAATAAGTAATTTACAGCTTTAAATTTATTCTTTTATCGACAATTTTATAATTTACAACCGTACGTTAATAAAACGTTTGAAATAATATAGACTTTATTACTAAAATAGGCAAACAATAAAAAACTTACTAAGCAGATTAAAATACTGGTCGTAAATATAAAAATTTCGTCTAAAATTCTTTAATTTAAAAATTAATTTACTTCTCATAAAAAAATATTAAAATTTTAATATTCATAATGCATATAAATTAATCTAAATTGAAAATACAAATGTAAAATTATGCTTCTTTTTGGATCAATTAGGCAAAAATTAAAATGCTTTTGGATAAATGTTCTACATTGTTTTCAAACGTCTTTAATGTCTAGAAATTAAAATTTATTTTTAATTTTTATAATACAATAGTCAAAATAAAATTCATCTTGTTGGTTAGAATTATGGCTCTTAGAAAATCGTCAATAAATGTTTAAAACCTATTTTACGATCAATCTGAGCACAAGATGTTAATGTGTCATTATTTTTCAGCATTAAGCATTGAATTACCTTTTTTATGTTTTCGTTTTCTGTTTGGATTGGTCCCAAAATATGTTTTTAACTTTAATCCACTTTTCTTCCTTTCTTTAAAAGTGATATAAAGTGTCTTACTTGGTAGTTTATCTTATTAAAATAAAATTGTAATATACCTGGTGGCTTAATAATTATATCTAAAAATGTTGATTTTATTAGAGCTGTTTGGGAGCCAATTTCTCCGAAGAGGAGACATATAAAAAAAAAAATCATATATACTTTTGGTATTCTTTTATTTTTTATTTTTTTTTTTTTAGATCCGGGTATTTTTCCACCCTTTTCCGGACACGAGTTTATTTTAAAAGTTAAAACAAACAAAAATACATTATTATTGGAACTTTTTGCGCTTCATCTTTTGGCGAAGTCAAATATTTTTTACGACGTTTCGTTTTCGCTAAACCATCATCTTTTTTTTAAAGGGCCCTTGATTGTTTATTGCATTCTTTTTAAAGCGGTTTTAATCTTAATTGCAATGATATATAACACTTCATATTTTTTTGTTAAATAAACATATTCTTCATAAATGAAAATGAGTTAGACAAGGAACGCATAGGATTTCTTAAAGGGACGTTCCATATTTGTTAAATAAATATTAAGTATTATACATTTTTGTACCTGGGAAAATAAGGGGTTTAAAAAAATTAAATAAATAGTTCAGGGTCGTATTTAAACAAATAAAGTTAATGATGGTTAAATAAAAACGAAACGTCGTAAGAAATTTTTTACTTCAACAATAAATAAAGAGCACGAAGTTTCAATGAAAATATGAAAATGTATATTTAAAATTTTTCTAACTTTTGAATGAACTAGACAAAAAAACCAATATCGAAATTTGTTTTTGCCATTATTAACGGTACATTATTCAGCCCCCCAATACGCAACTCAAATTTAAACTACCCACTAATATATATATATATGTATATATATATATATATATATATATATATATATATATATATATATATATATATTATATATATATATATATATATATATATATATATATATATATATATATATATATATATATATATATGTATATATCGTCGCCTTGCATACGAAAGGGCGTTTCTCAAAATTGATAGTTTTGCAGGAGAGCGATTTTTAATTTTTGATACAATTAAAACTTCTGCCACAAGAGGTTTTTATGGCTGTAGTTTGGGATTTTCAGTCACAAAGAGAAGGCATATTCACTATATACATTCACGCTAAATATGTTTTAAATAAATATCTTAGACATTGCAAAAAAAGAGAAAAAAGTTTAAACAAATGAGATACGCCCTTTTGTGTGCTGTTAATGTTTGGATCTATAGATTGCTAAAAAAGATACGCCCCATTAATATAATGCAAAAATATATTTTTGGTACAAGAAAATTAACATAAACTTTCAAAAACCGTAAAATAAAAGAACTTAACTTCAAGCAAAATGATTATACATTAAAAAATATATTTTTGGTACAAAAAAATTAACATAAACGTTGAAAAAACGTTAATAAGGAAACTAAACATAAGCAAAATGTTTATACAATAAACAATCAGCATTTTACTCATGGGGAAGCGATCTGTAGAAGGCAACGTGGTCAAGAGATTTTACCACCGGGTCTTTTCCAGAGCACAGTGAAACCAAGTTGTCGTATTTAAGGACTGTTACTTTAGCTCTTTCCTTATTGAGCTTTTCGAGAGGCAAATTTAAAACATTTTCCTGGTTTCTTTTTAGGGTAATGCTTCTGTAGGTTTCATCACAATGGGATAACTTGTAGAAAATTTTATTAGCCTCTCTCTTTTCAACTTTAAACTCCGAGATATCTGTCCAGTTCACTTTGTTTTTGTTATCGTCTTCACGGGTACTTAAAACTCGTAATTTTTTTGACAAAACTTTAAAATCTAAAAAATCAGTATGTTCCATCTTATTTACAATGTAAGGTTGTTTCCTTCTTGCAAGTTTAAAAATAGGCAGTAGTTGTGATGGAACAAACAAGTTCCCTGAATGAGATATTGCGGTAGAAATTGTGCTATGACAGGAGTCTCCTTCGCTTTGCCCATGAAAGGGTTCAAAAAATCTTAGACTGACTTGCTCAACGTTTTTGCTATTGATGACAAAATAAAGTAGCATCGAGGCAACTATAGAATTTTTGTTCTGGCCTGCGCATCCATCAGAAAATAAATTAGCGGTTTTAGTCCCCTTCTCGTCATAATGTTGCAGAAAGTTATAAACACATGTTGAAATTTCAGAGGAGCCTCTTTTACTATCTATTTCACTCCATGTGTAGCAGTAACAGTCTTTGGTGGCTAAGTTATAAACTGTAAAGTTGTAAACTGCTAGGCGTCTTTTATAGAATATTGCACTTTCGTTTGATTTTGGTAGATAAATTACTTGTTGCAAGTCGAACACTGCACTTAACATTGATTTATCAACTATAGATTGATCTTTACACTCCTGCTTTATTTTTCGAATTTTTTTCTTTCTTTCTATGTGTGCCTTATATCTTTCTTCCAATTCCAATTTCTTCTCAGTGTCGCCCTCAATGTATGTAATGCATAAGCTGCATACATCCTTTTTTGGTCTGTGTATCGATAAGTTCATTGTCTTGAATATACGTCGATAAGTATCTATGCTACCTTCTTCATCTTTATTACAAGACTGAAGGTACATGCTATGCATTAGAGGAATCGTTAAATCGGGGTGAAGATATTCCCTAGAGGAACTCTTGCGGCAATAGTGAGATTCGACTCTAGGGAATCTATTTATGTGGTTTTGCATTGCTTGTCGTACAATAGTATCTTTGATCTTCATGGATTCTTGTCGTCCACCTCGTTTGTCCTTTTCAACTATCCCACTTGCCTGAAGCTTTCCTAATGCGTTACGCATAACTTTTTCACTAATTGACAATGTGTTTAGGAAAAAAGTCTTACAAACCGGGACGCTCACATTTCCAAGAGGTAAAAAGTAGTGATAAGAAAAGCTTCGTCTTGATTTATTGTCTTTTGTGGTTTTCTGTTTGGTTTCGAACTTACCGATGTAACGGCAGATGTACTCTCTCTGAAGCTGAATGCTTTCTAATCCATAATAGGCATTTAGCAGCTGATGTCGATCTTCGTCTTTAAAATCATGGCATCTCCATTTATTTCTTTTGCACGTATCTCCTTTACAATAATCCTTCAGTCTTTTTGGTGGAACTAAATTCATGGTCCTTGGTCTGATGTAAGGTTTTCCACTTTGCCTTAGCTTTTGCACTGTTTTGTAAATAGCTTTCTTTGTTACCTTCTGCTTTTCTATTTCTCTCCTAGATCCCTCAATGATATATTCTTCAGGTGCTCTAAAATCAGTCGGCACCAATTTGTTTAAAGCAATTTCTGAAAGAGTAGAGTTAAGTGTAGATGGTAAGTCGGCTCTGAAATGGATGTTATGTGTGTCACACGGTGTATCCGCTAAAAAATGGTCCCAGCAAAGAAGTATTAGACATCTAGTACATGCACTCCATACTTCGCCTTGACAATTTTTTGTTTCGCATGTTTGGGCAAAGCTGGTAGGACTTTTATGACTGTGTTCTTCAGCCATCGAAGTTGAACAGATTTTATTTGGTTCTTCTGGCATAGGTGTACTAAAATTATTTTTAGTGGACATCTTTTCGGCTACAGTAGTATTATGCTGGCAACATTTTGATATTTTAAAATGAAATTTGCATGCATTTATTTCACATTCTTTGCAAAAATGAAAAGCTTCTTTTTGGCACTTAAGCACTGAACACAAATCTACGTAGTTAGGATCTTTATCTGGATCATCATCACTTTCAAAATCGTTGAATTCGTCCTCGTTTTCTTGTTGATCATTGTCTAATGGAACTGAATTAGCTGCACTGGCATTTTCCTTGGTTTGGAGTAGATTACAAGCTGAATTTTCATTTTCTGTTAAAAGAACTGTATCATTAATTTTTGCTGCAGTTTTAGTTGATGTGATTTCTTGGCTAATTTTTGGCTTCTTATAAAAGTGAGAAAGGGGTAAATAGTCTTCTGAAGTCCAATCTGAATCTGAGTCACTACGCTCTTCACATTGTAATATTCTCCCGAAATACCACTTTTTCTTATATAACATTTTTACTTTCACATCTTGTCTAAATTTGCGCTGTTTTTTGCTCACAATAACCAGTTCGTTAGAGCACACGACATTTCGCGTTTGATCGTCCCAAACCACTAACACATCCATTTTGTATTCTGAAACAAAACAGAACTTACTAAAATTGCGGATATTAAGACCATGGTGCACCAAAATACAAATAATGACCAGTAATTTTATCAAAGTGGTAGAACTAGGGATATGGAATTAAGCAAAATTGAGGTTAGGTATATTTTAGATGCCCCTACCTAGTTCTTGTTAAAAAAAATAAATGTCGGACAATTATTTGAAAAAAATCTGAACAAGAAAATGAAAATATTCAGCTCATCACTTACCTGTATTTTCGAAATATCGAATCGCACCATAACAGTCGGAAAAAACACCGGTGATTCGAAGGCGGCACTATCATCAGAGCACACACATAGAAACATAGCTCTACCGCGATAACAAAATAGCCAGCAAAGTGAAATTCCCACTATGGACCAGTAAAAGGGCGTAACTCTACAATTAATTAATAAAATATGGCAAACAAAAGGGCGTAATTGAGATTCGCCTTTTTGTCTGCTTTTATAATATGCTATATTGAGTTTCGCCTAAACTACTTTCCTAAATAACTCCGCAGGGAATAAAGATAAAGATACGCCCGTTTGACAGCAATAAAATATCCCCTAAAGATATAATAATAATGGCTTATCTAAAAAAGTCAATTTTTTGAGATACGCCCTTTCGTATGCAAGGCGACGATATATATATATATATATATATATATATATAATATATATATATATATATATATATATATATATATATATATATATATATATATATATATATATATATATATATATATATATATATATATATATATATATATATATATATATATATATATATATATATATATATATATATATATATATATATTATATATATATATATATATATATATATATATATATATATATATATATATATATATATATATGTATATATATATATATATATATATATATATATATATATATATATATATATATATATATATATATATATATATATATATATATATATATATATACAGGGTGTAAAAAGTATGATGCTCATCATTTTAATGGGCGACAGTGGAGCTCAAAATAAGTCGAAAAGTTTATATGACATATATGTCAAAAAAAAGACAGATTTTTCTAAACGATGTTAAAGTCATGCACTTTGAAAGCAGTTATTTCTGTAAACCGTAACAACTGGAAACTTTTGTCTTAATCGCTTATCAGTAGATTCATTTGATAATAAAATAAACTTAATTTTAAATGTTTTAGTCTACAAATAAAAAAATTAATGATTTTTTAACAATTGTTCTCCCAGTTAAAAAATTTAAAAAAAAAATTGGCAACAGAGCGATATCTTTGTGCGAAGTCAGTCGTACAAAGAAGCTTCCCGATCCGGCTACGATATTTTGTTTGTTTTTGAATCGGAAAAATATGCCGGTATGTTTTAAACAAGACAAACGTATTGCAAGTGTACCTACTAAAGACTGATGAAAACGGAATGTGGCGACCGAGAAATCTTATTCTTTAAGCAAAACAAAAAGTGTTGTTTTAAAGCATAATTAGTTGTGTTCTTAAAATGGATATTAAGCTTATTCTTATGGTGAGTACAATTATTTTTTAATTAAAAATAAAAACCCAAAAAATTGTTGATTGTTTTTTACTTAAATTTAATATTAAAATAAGGTGCAGGAAGTAATTTTTATTATTTGTATGTAAATGAATGAACATCTTAAAAAGTGTAAAAAAGTGCAAAAACTCACAACAAGTTCGAAGGGGGACCCGCCGCTTCGACGAAACAGACGCGGTGTTGCCATGTTTTTTTAAATTTTGAAAAGGGCATATTTCGAATACAATTAACTTTTGACTCATATGTTCTTGGCTTTTTTCGACTTATTTTGAGCTCCTCTATCGCCCATTAAAATCATGAGCATCATACTTTTACACCCTTATATATATATATATATATATATATATATATATATATATATATATATATATATATATATATATATATATATATATATATATATATGGGATCCCCAAGAAATTATCTAATCAGAGGGAGCAGTAACGATGTAAAGTGCTCAGTTCCAACTATTTTAATTTCAATATCTAGCTGCCTACGATTGTAAGCTTCATTAGGAGAGCTAAAAAACAATACACAAAACAAACGAATCAAACACACAATTGATTAATTATAAATATTTTACTTGGGGTCAAGAGACACTGGAGCGGTGGATCGTATAAATTAAAATCCACCGCTCCACTGTCTTCTTGACCCCGTAAAGGAGTAACTACATATTTTGTAAGTAAAAATCTAATTGTGTGTTTGATTCGTTGTTTGAATGTTCTTTTTTTTGTATTGTTGCTTTTAGCTATCCTAATGAAGCTTACAATCGTAGGCGAAAGCTAGATATTGGAAATAAAAATAGTTAGAATTGAGCACTTAACATCTTTACTGCTCCCTCTATTTAGATAATTTCTGGGGGATCCCTTTGTGATTCTACTGTGTAAATTTATTAACTTCTATCCCATTATTATTAAGTTGTCCTGTTGATATATATATATATATATATATATATATATATATATATATATATATATATATATATATATATATATATATATATATATATATATATATATATATGTATTTATACCTTTATAATAAAATACAAATATTCAAAAACAAATACAATTGTATCAAGAAGCACATTATTTCAATCCGCAATGCGTGTACACAATAAGACATCTCGCATTATTATTTTTAAATGACTTATCTCGAGCTTCCCCATTCTCGAGTTTCGCGACAAACCGAAAAAATTATTTCATCAAAAGAAAAAAGAGTGAATGAAATTTTCTGTCGCAATACAAGCGGCAACAAACGAGCCCTATAAAAAATAACATCAACAGCCTGAAGAGCTTTATCAAATTAGATTACGTTTTCTTCGGGGAGAAAAATAGAAACGTCTCTCCCACTTCTGAGTTTGGATTTTTTTGACTGCCGAGCGGTGCAACGTTGCCGGTAGTTTAAAAATAAATAAAAATAAAGTTAATATAAATATCTTAACATAAGTCTGTATATCGCCTTATATTGACACCACTATCTTATTTAGCCTACAATGTTCCGTTAACCAACTTACTACTATCCATACTGCCTTCGGTGGTGGTTTCGCAGATTAAAGGAAAGGTAAGAGGAGAGCATTTAATAATATTTCTCGCCTGGCTTTGCCTTACTGTTTGTTAACACAACCTACATTTTTTGATAGATGTTCAGAAAAAACTACATGAAGCCCTTCTTTTTGGGGACTTTTCTAAATAATTTGTGTGCTTCCTAATTTTCTAGGTGACCTTCATGACCTGAGATTGAGGCCACAGTCAGCTTGTTGTGTAGGCAACTCTTCTTCTAGGGGAGATATACAGAAATAAAAACCAGACTAGAGCTTATATTGCCTTTATGACCTTTTAACGAATACATGCCGGACAATGTTCTTTTTTGTATTTCTCTTCTCCTGATCTTTATGGTACAGAAATGTCCGAGACACATTGGTATTTCCATCCTCGTTTTGTCTTAAGAAATGCTTATTTTTTCCTTTGCTTTTCAAGCCACCAGTACACCAGAAAATACCCAACCGCTGTGTTCACACATCGTCGTTGTGGTTGGGCCCAGTAGGATCTTTTGTAACATCCGCTAGAGGTGCTGGTTATCGGCAACTCTTGTTGCCACCCTATGGAATGGGATCCGAAGCTAAGATGAACACAAGGCTTTAACTCAAGGTGTTAGCATACCATGCTGATGAGTGAATGACATCCTGTGCCCCCAACGGTGCCTCTGAGATACAGGGCGACCTCTCAGAGTATCTAGCGTTACTGCGATAATGCGGGGCTCTGCCGTGGTGGACTATTACTTCCCCAGCTCCAAACAGAAAGCGGACAACCGCTTTCATAGGAAAAAAGTGACAAAGGTGCGCTGACCGAAACGGATAAATCCGTTTCAAGAGGTGCCACTCAATATCACAAGCAGACAAAGGTGCGCCGACCGAAAAGGGTGAATTCGTTTCGAAAGGTGCCCCTGAAGTCACCGGCGCCTGTTTCACGGGGAAGAGCTATTCCATCCCAAACAAACAGGTGCTTAGGAAGGGTTCTCTAAATCCAAAGAAAAGGCGGACAGATCCGCCTTTATAGGAAAAAGGGTTTCCTGGCTTTAAACAGAAAGCGGATAGGACCGTTTTTATAGGATAAGGCGGGAGATGCGGCCTCAGAAAGAACATCTGGTTCCTGTAACAAGGACCTGGTAGCTACCCACGTCACTAGACCGGGAGAGGAGGGCAAGATGGATCTAATCGTCTGTTCGTCATACTCTTGGACCTTCTACTACTTTACCTCATAATGATGAGAGAGGCAAGAATGGGCTACTTGCGGCTGCAACAAAAACCAACTGGTGTCTACGCTAGTTTGGGACATAACGACATAAAAAGTCAAGTTGGTGACAACATCCTGGACGTGAGAACAGACAAGATGATTCCCCAATACTCATTTAACAAAAACTGCGACATAAAAATTCCAGATCAAAGTGTGTGGCAGCAACCTGATCTCCCCAGCACAGTTGGAGACATCATCTGTTATACAGATGGATCCAAAACCGAGCAGGGACTGGAGCGGGCGTGTACATTATAATGAGGAATCCACAACTGTATTCCACTAGGAAAACACAGCTCTGTTTTGTAAACGGACTGCGCTGTGCAAAAGAATATAACAGAAGGGCTTATAAAAACATGCGGATCTGCATAATAACCGACAGCCAGGCGTCACTAGGGGCACTTATAAATCCCAAGGTATCGTTCAAGCTGACATGGAATGCCTAAAAGAACTAGAAGCCCTGGGAAAACGCAACAGGGGGACTCTCCTGTAGATACCAGGTCAGCTAGCGAGACAGGAATCATACACATCATACTTTGGACCAGACCCTGCCCTTGGTGTGACAAAACTACAGCACGAAGGCAAACCAGGGAATGTATCCAAAACAAACACGAGAAATACCCAGGAAGCCTCAGTAGAATAAGACATGAAAATAAGAGGACATTCAAAAGAACAAAGGAAGAACTACCCAGAAAAAGTAGAAAAAGACTTCGCATAACAGTAGGGTTACTAACAGGACACGATAACCTAAAAGGACACCTACACAAGTAAGGCTCATGCAATGGGGACCCAAGTTGCAAAATGTAAAAATGCCAAAATCCGCCACTTTAGATTTTTAAATTTTGACCTGACATTATTAATTTTCAGATTTTAACTTATCGCCCTTAAAGACCCTTATATCAAAAATCCACCATTTTAAATTCCCATTTTAAATTTAAAAATTTTTACCTAAGATTCTTAATCAGCATCACATTAATTAAAACATCTGCCTATTAAAATTTTTAAATAAGGAAACACACCTAACATGTGATTTTTAACCCAAATATGTTGTTTTACAGGTTCACAGAAACAACATTTAAATTAAACATTTTTTTTTCGTAACAAACGTGGTATCCAAAAACAGCCATATATTTTATATCCATTTGATCTTAAAAGTTATGATTTCTCGATCTTAATAATTTTTTTATATATTATCTTTGAGATATTTCTGGGGGACTTTCAAATGGGGCATTTTATTATTATTTTTTAGGGTGTCTTACAAAAATAAATTTAAAATATTATTACATTTTGATATTCCGCAAGCAAAGAAATTGTTAAACGGAACTTGTGACACTTCCTGTTAAATTACAATAAGATATCCCATTTATAAGTTGCTTAAAGTTATTACAAGAATCACAACACATTTAAAAACTCTATGAAGATCTAGCATGGCAAGTTTTGGACTACAGTTCAAAAAATGTTCATTTTGATCTAAGAAATAACATATTCAAATATAAAGAATATTTACCCAAAACTAATTTGGTGAAGTGTTATAACACTTTAAAATAAGGCAAAAATTATATTTCGCGGCTCGGGATTAGTGCTAAGATCTATGACGCTTGATTTATCATCCGGATTATGGTATGGTATCATTCGTATCGTAGTTACCATTCGTAAGTATAAACTAAAGATGATTCAGATTCGTGATTCAATAAATAGGAATCGATTACCTGTATTCGATTTCTTTTTTCTTTAAAAAAAGAATCGTGAAGAAAGGATCCGTAGATCGATTCCTTTTTTGAAGGATCCATTCCAGCTCTGCTACTATCATTCATACAATTTAAGGTTTACCAAAAAAAAACAGAGGCCCACAGATTCTAGCGGCCAAATCTAAGACTAATAGTTTTCAAAGCATGTGTTTAGTTTTTGAAAGCCCAAACAAATGTATCGCTTTTGACAGTTTGCAATTTTAATCGGATTTTGAATAGAATTGGAAAATTATAATTTAGTAGTTCAATACAAATGTAAAGCAAGTTGTTTATTACCTGTTAGTTAATAAACTTTGTATAAGAATTATTCGAGCAATTAAAATCCCGAAATACAAAAGGTCTTACAAAGTTTGCAAAGAAATAACTTTAGCGGTAATAAAAGCGGCAACAACGTTAAGCATTTCTTTGCAGTAATAAAGATAACAAGGTGCTTTTGCTACCTGCTGCTGAACTGGCAGCTGAATAGCTGCACCACTTATTTAATATCGTTAAAATTACAGCGCATGGCTTAAAAGTTACGAGTATTATAATGCTGGCATTAAATTAGGCGGTTTTAGATGATACTCCGTCTTTTTTGAGAAAAAGTTAAGTTTTATTAGAAAGGCAGTGATATTTTTAAAACCGCGGAGTGCTATTATTTAATGGGGAGCATTTTTGAAATAAGGGTAAATTTTGTGCACTTTTCAGTTTTTTTTTTATTTTAACTCAAATTCTTTGCAATATTTGTACACATACATTAACAAAAAGAAAAGTTTCCATATTAATTTTTTATTAAAATGTCACATACTTAATGTTTAAAAAACGAGGCAAAACAAAACAATAAAATGTACTTTTTGTTTTTCAAATTTTGCCCTATGATTTTTTTACGTAAATTTATTTATAGGTATTGTTTAACAAAAAAACGAAGCTGTAATCATGTTCTCTTAAACGGCTTAGAGTAAAAGTCTTTAGGATTTGTAGTAACTGAGATTTTTTCAAAATTAGCTACTTCTATGTTTTTTTTCCAATTTTTCTTAAGACTTTGTCCTATAACTTTATTCCTTGTGAATTTTGGTATAGGCAGTATGGTATGAAAAAGAGGGCCTATTTTAAGACCTTTAAAACAAGTAAAAAGTATGTAGAGTTAATAGTAACCGAAGTTTAACATTTTAGGGTTGAGAAAGTAGTCCATAATGTGTGATGTTGTATAGAAAGCAATAAAACACAGTCTTTCATCACATAAGTTGTTTTATTGACGAATCATAGAGCTCTAGGAAGAGAGCAATATGTTTTTGCCATAAAGATGGTTATTATCATGTAAATAAATCTGTACAGTTTTCATTTGTGGCGCAATTCTTAGGTGTTCGGGGATGCTTTCGAGCGAGAAAAAGATTATTACGATTCCGACGTGGAAACCCGCTGAAAATTGCCCCCTAAAGTCCCAAAAATAAGTTTTCCGGGAATATCTACCAAAATTTGCGAACTAGAAAATTTTTGTTTGAACAAAAAATGAAGATCACCTCGAAATCTACTAAAATGGTCCTTACCATTTTTTTCGCAACACCAATATTTTTCGCAAAAACGGCCGTCGAAAAATCCATAACATTCCACACTGGAAAGATGTGGTAGTAGTAGTTTCTTACTAAAAAGTGCCGAAGGGCAAAACAATTTTTTATCAAAACGCAAGAAAGATGGTGATGAAAATTTTCTGGGATCATTAAACACTTGCTAATGTCTCATTATAAAAAAGAAATGTTAATAACAAACCATTTTTATTAAATATCAATAAATTAATGAGATTCTCTAAAAACTTTGTCTTCTTTTTTTAATATTCTATAAAAATCAGAATGGACCCAAACTCATATGCAATGATAGGTACGGATTTTTTAATTCCAAAGAACTTTAAATGATTAAAAAATGTACATTATTGCCCGAGTAATAAAACAATCCGTTCGCCATTAAGATAGCGGCATTCTAGCGGTAGAGCGGCAGCTGAAATGAGGGGACTTTTGGGTCCCGTTATCTTAAAAACTATGAATGTTTTTAAAAAATATATAGAGATCATTTTTATAGACCACAAGGCGATCTTCATTTTTTGTCTTAACAAAAATTTTTATTTTGCAAGTTTTGGCAAATATTAGTAAAAAACCCATTTATCGGGCCTTGAGGGGCCATTTTCAACCCTTTATCACCTGTTAATGTTGATAAACTTTTTTCACTTGAAAGCATCCCCGAAGACCTAAGAATTGCGCCACAAGGAAAACTGTACAGATCCATTTACAGCTTTGTCCCTTCATTTACTGCACTGTAAGAAAAGTTGATGAATTTGAATTATATAATATAAAAATAAGCTATTTTGTAAAAGTTATTATTTTAAATTTTATTTCTTTTTACACAACACCAGAAAATGTACACTTCTTTCTCAACTTTAAAATGGTATACCTCGGCTATAATTATATATACATATTTAACCCTGGCACCATTGTAAAAGTCGTAAAAGGGTTTTTTTTAATTCCATACTGTATACCAAAAAATCCACAAAGTCTAAAAAATAGAAAAAAACCATAGAAGTAGTCAACTTTAACAAATTATATCTCGATTACTACAATTTCTAAAGACTTTTGCCCTAAACCGTTTTAAAGAACATGATAACAGCTTTGTTTTCTGTAAAGCAATACCCATACCTAAATTCAAGTTGAAAAAAATTATGGATCATAATTTGAAACTGAAAAAAAAACATTTTTGTTTTTTATTGCTTTTTTTAACCTATATTTGTCAAAAAAAGTTTTTTGCCTTAAAGGGATATTCTAGTTTAGAAAGTTGAAAAAATCGAAAAAATGTGTTTTTCCATATTTTGATAGTTTAGATCAGTCTTTCACAAAGTGGGCGATAACGCCCCCTTGTGGGCGCTGGAGGCCTAGAGGGGGCGGTAAGGGACCCAGAAAAAATTGGGGGGCGCTGATGTGATTTTGGGGGGCGATGGGTGATTTGTAACTTCAGCTACTTCATATTTTAAAATTCAATGTAATTAAAACCTTTCACTACACAACATCCATTTATTAGTTGATATTTTAATCCTATTTTATTGTATAAATATAAATTAAAAATATATTAAATATTTAATATTTTTAATGCGTTCACAACGCTATTTATATGTTAAGATATTTAGTAATAGGTATCAAACACTGAAATATATTCGTGTCTTCAAGTGTCGCAGGTGAGGACACATGTTAAAAATATGTATATATTGTTGCGGTCAAGCAGAGCACTTGCCGAACGCAGGATTTTTTTATGTACCTAATCTAGTAAAATTAAAGAAAAAATAAAATTAAACTTAGAATGTTTAATTGTAATTCACGTTTGGCGCAAACAAATATTGGACGATTTATTTGTGCAATCCTGTATTTTAGTCCGTCAACGTTCGTCGGTCCGTGTTTTCGGAGTGCAGGTGCCCAAATACACAGCCGCGCCTTGCGTCCGTCCGGCGACTGACGTGACTAGAGGATGTGTTCCCCTTCGTTGAACAACTTCGGTCCCCTTTTTATTTTACGGCAAATCAGGTCGGTTTTTCGTTGGGTGACCAAGTGGCCGAAAATCGGGGGCTGTTATATTTCAATTATGTTCACATTACCAGAGGTGTATTAGGCAAACAATTTATGCGTACTGTATTGTCGGTTCGAATCAGTTTTGGCTATATACCTATTTGGCAATTAAAAATTTTTTTCTTTGTTTTAACTATTCTTTTGACCAAAGACTTAATTTGAGGTTCATTTGTGGTTTTATTGATTATAATTTTTAAAAGTTTTATTTCAAATATGTTTTTTAAAATAATAACTATACCAAAATGAAATACATGCAAATAATTTCTTTATTTAAGAAAACTATCACATTTTTTGTGGAATTCAAAACCGACCGAGTCCGACCGGTATCATAATAAAGTGAATCGGTTGCGATCGAATCTTTTTAAGTGAATGAATCAAATGAATTGATTCAGTAAAAAGATTAAACTTTCCACCTTTCGTAGACCAGTGCCCCCGATTTTTTTGTAAAGTTGAATTATAATTGCTCAATGTTGATAATTTGAAATAAAAGCTACTCTTAATATTGTAAGCTGCATAATAGTGCTCTCCCTGGTAAGAAAAGTGTCGTTTAGAATATAGGTTTAAGTAAATTCCAGGCGAGACTAATATGTTATTAAGATTTTTAAGGTGACAAAAAAATGGGGGGGCGCTACAAAATAACTGATTTTCAAAGTGGGCGTTAGACAAAATAAGTTTGGAAACCTCTGGTTTAGATGCTCGTATTTCGGAAGACAGAGAGAACTGCTCATATTTCGGAGACAAATTCTTTTAATATTCAATTTGAGATAGAAGAAGGCCCGATATATGCAGCCGAAATCGTTGAATAATAAAATGTAAGTTATAAGTACTGTTCCATCTATTAGACTACCTAAAACTTAACTTAAACTTTAAACGCATTTTTCTCAAAATCCCCTTTTCTTTAAGATGGGGTGCATGATATCTCAAGTTTTACTAAACCGATTTATTTAAAATTTGGTAAGAAGCTACTCTATACACATACAATGTTTGACTTCTTTAAGCTTGAGAAGATAGCGACATCTTCACTGATCAAGAATCCGTTTGATTTTTTTGTTTCAGATGACCAGGAGGGTTGGTATCCTGCACGCCAGGACACCCCTTTTTTTGGACCTCCCCACTTTACCAGCCGACAACTATTTAGGTTTTTAATTTTTTTAACTTTTAAATTGTTTATGTATATCTGAAATACAAATTAACAAGCAAAAAAATAGATGGTAAAAATATCTTTGTTTTTTTATCCAGTTAAAATAACACTTAAAATTCATACCTCTAGACTGAAATACACCCTTCAACATATAACATTTCGTATTACTACTAACGAGAAAGGACTATGTTGTTTTGGCAAGTTTACTATTTTTAATTTGACAACATAACACAGTTATTTAAGCCTTAAATTATACCAATAATAACAACATTATTCTTTTATAAATAGAAAATAATTGTTAAATAAAACAATATTCATGACTAAACAAAATACGATTTTTATCAGACACATAATCTTAATTTCATTTTCATACGTTATCAGAAATCCAATTAATAACTACTATTTTTGTATTTTTAAAAATATTGTTTGCCCATAGTAGAGGAAACACAATATAACGTAAATTGTATTTACTTTTTACCTTTTCGATAAAACAATCAAAATACCATTAATAACCTTGATTAAGATATGGCGTGAGGGTTGATTAAACGAAACCGTTTGAATAAAATATGTAATTTATTGTAAAATCAAATTAGAATAATGACGAAAATATTAAAATTGCTTAAAACGCATACTAAAAATAACTTTGATAAGATCACATATACTTTTTACAATTAAAATAGGAAATAGGATTTAACATAAAAAATGCGGACAAGTTAAAAACGCAAAAAATTATCATTGTAGTATTTTTCATAATATACAACCTTTACCTTTTAAAACGCTTTATTAATTTAAAGATATTTACAATACATCGTATCTACATTTCACACTTAATATGTATTTACAATATATAAACATATAAAAGTATTTTCATAATATACAAGGTATGATACACATGTTCTCTTTTTTATTTTTATGATTACCCTTGAAGGCTTGTATAATGCATAATTACTAGGTAGGTGCCGACTTGTTGTATGATTTACACATTTTTCGCAATTTCCGCCAACGTTGTTCGGATATGGCGTTACAGTAACATTAAAAATCCGGAGAAGGTCAAAACACAATGTCCTCTTGGTATTATTTTTCATAATCTACAAGATATGATAGGCGTAATCTCTTTTTTATCTTTATGGTAGCCCTCGAAGGCTTGTATATTGCATAATCACTAGGAAGGTGCCAAGTTTTTGGATGATTAGCCCCAATTTCCGCCAGTTCCGTCATCGTTGTCCAAGTTCCGAAACATGCTGATATTTCCTTTTACTGTACTTTTTAGAGGGCGCGGTAGTGCCAAAACGGTAATTTCTAGCAGTTTTTAAGTAAAACAAATAAAAACTTTTCCAAACTTACAAATTACCTTAAAAAACTTTAAAAATCTTTAAACATAGTAATCTAAAAAATCTTTTTATAACAGCAAAAACAAAAAAACAAAAATGCACCTCACTGGTCAATTCAAAGATCCACTTAAATTGGCGAAAACCCTTCAGTCGATTTTCACAAACTTAAAAATAGATGGCGCGTTTTAAAAATCGTATCTTAATCCACTTTTTAAAATAATTTACACATTATATTAATATAATTTATTAAAGAGCTTTCGTTGCAGTGAAAATACACCAAATGCACTTAAATAAGTTCTGGAGCAAAAACATTTTTGACAATCTGGCAACGTTAATTTAACCCCAAAATTTTCACACATAGGTCAAATCAAAACACGAATTTGACAGTTATTTTGTATGCATTGCTTTTCTACATTACTTTTCTTAATTTCGTGATTGTCTAAACCTTATTTTTGTGTGTTTTTTAAAACTGAAATGTCCTACCAAGTTCAACAGAAAAAAATACTGATTAATATTTTTATTGTTATTACGTTACTTACTGTTATTGTAATTTATTTGAATTTATTTGTTTTTTTAGAATAAAATTTACCACAGGTAAAACAAAGATTTTTAATCTCTATATTATCAAATGCGCTGCAT
The DNA here is from genome assembly GCA_019359885.1 of Listronotus oregonensis. Lineage (NCBI taxonomy): Eukaryota > Metazoa > Arthropoda > Insecta > Coleoptera > Curculionidae > Listronotus > Listronotus oregonensis. The sequence continues at coordinate 44,209 of JAHBCN010002655.1, forward strand.
GCGACATGCTCTTACGATAATTCAATAAATCACTGTAATTATTTATTTTATTTTTATTAGGCTAACAATCGAGGTTAAAGTAAAGTTTAGCTTTTAATTAAGCAATTGGTTGTATCTAAACATAATTATTAACCCAGTAAACATGACCTAACAAAGCGGGCATTTTTTATCTACTTTGGGCAGATATTTTATTTTTATATATTTTTAAGGATAAAATACACAATATTACAATATACATATTTTAGTATTTAAACTACACTTGACTGTTTCTTGTATTAAAAGGATCAATCAAACCTATCATTACTCTTATAAAGTAAAAAGTATAAAAAATAGCATTTAAACTGTAATCCACACTTTTTACTATATATGTTTGGGCTGAAACTTTAAACGTCTCTTTAATCCATTTATAACCTAACTAAAAAATCTAAAATCCTTTTGTAGAACGGGCTTGTTATGATTTTTTCATGTTTTCTTAATCGAGAATGATCAAAGTATAAGTTAGTTTATATTGACCTATTGTCATGTCAGTTTGTTACAAAAGTTTTTGCTCGTATTTTTCGGACACCCAGTATGTGTTTTAATAATCCTAGAGTTCTATAAAAAGCCTATTTTCAATTAGTCATTTATTGTACATAATTAAAAGTTTGATAATTCATGTCTAATAATAAAATTAATCAACCCAACCTTCATTTATACATAAACTTTTAGAAGCGAGATGTAAAGCATAACTTTTGATTAAAATAATCATAGAATCGTAGTAATTATGCTGCTAGATGTAATTATGCACGTAGTCCCGTTAAAATAATTTCAGTAACGAATCTCAGAGTTAAATATAACTCTTATCTGACAGTTCCATTTTCTGGAAACATATTAAATACGACAAAATTTAATTTGGTATATTTTTTTAATGAAATGCAATACTGTATACTAGAATAACGGAAAGTGCTAAATTAAAAAAAATTTTTTTTAGTGTTTTGTTGCCTTTAAAAAGAAGTCCAGTGTAACTTGGCAAATAAACAAACACCCAAATTTATATTGTAAGCACCACCAAAGCAACATATTTTTACTACAATAGCCCCCTTACACATATTTTTTATATTGGCCAAAAATAACCGTCTATACCTAAATAATGTTTGTGTAAAATATTTTTTTATAAGAAATTATACAGGGTGTCTACATAAATTGAAACCATATGAAAAACTTTTTTATTATTAAGTTTACGTAAATTATTATTTATTATTAGTATTTATTATCTTGCAAATGACAGAGAAGAAAAATTTAAAATTGGGCCGTTAAAGGTTTAAAAAAAAATCAGTTTCCAAAATCTTCGATAACGTCATATCTGAAATTTGGGGAATGGTGTATAAAAATTTCTTTTATGAAAAAAAGGGTTCGATTAAATATACTAATGGGTTATTCCAAGTTATACAGGCATACAGATTATTATTATAATCTTATAATAAAATATTTAAAATAAGAACATTTCACTCATATATATTAATAAAAATTGCAATTAAATCATTCTGTAATCATTAAAATATACATTAAATTGAAGTAAACCTATGTTTAGCCCCGCAGACAGCAACAGCATTTCCTTGTGATTGTGCAGCAATTTGTTGGCACGCCATTGCGGCAACAGATAGAGAAACGAATTTATCCGAGTTGTGTTGTTGATTCGGCAAAAACCAATTTGGCTCCACTACACTTTGAAAAGAAAAAGACGGATAATGAAAATTGATGGTGAAAGTTACGAGGGGTCAAGAAAATTATAACAATTTTAATTTGATTTCTTTTTTGGTAAAGTTTAGTAAAAAACTATAACACGTCTCAAAAGAAAGTTGAAAACAAAAACGTTTTTTGTCATATTTCAATAGTTTAGACGTTTAAGAATATCTCCTTAAAATGATTTTTCAAAATTCGAATTATTTTAAAAGTTAAAGCTAATGTTGTTGTTCGGCACAATAAAGGTAAAACCGAAAGTCTGGCTTTCGAGCTTAAAGTGTTTCAAAAGAAGAAAAAACTGTTTGTCTTTCCGAGAGAAATTTGTTAAATTTCAATTTGAGGTAGAAGAAAGCTCGATATATGAAGCCGTAATTGCTAAATAAAGTAAGTTATATGTACTGTTTTATCTGTTAAAAACTGAAACTTTAAACGAATTTTTCTCATAACAACTTTTTTCGAGACGTTTGTCACAATATCTTAAGTTCTAATTGACCGATTTTCTTAAAAGTTGGCATTATTTTTTTTATATATATATATCCCCTATGGTAGGAACCAACAAAAAATCAACATTTTTAATATTCACTCTATTTAAAAATTTAAAAATAGTTAAAAAATAAACAAAAAACCTACCTTTTTCTTTGAGATACCGCTATTTTGCAATATTTTTTTCATTTTTTTTTGTTCCTGCCATAATGACATTTGTATTGATAAAGAATCAAGTTTTTTTTTAATTTTTTAGACAACCAGACGAAAGGGAATCGTGATAAGATTTTTTTTCCTTTACTTCAACAGCGTATAACTTTGTTTAATGTGTTTTTTCTTTTTAATTTTTTTTGTGATTTCCTAAAATATAAATAAATGAATAATAAAAAATGGCTAACGCAAATACTGATTTCTTTTTATCAACCGTCAAAAACGCATAAAGTTCGGGCTTCTAAACAAGAATACCCTCTTAAATTATCTATAGACCACCTCATCAGGTCAGTGCTCAGACCTGTCAATGTGGAAATAAAAAAAATCAAGAGTCTATCAAGAAATCAAGAAATTATTAAAAGTTAATGCTGTTACATACTCTCCAATTTAGTTGATTACCCAATTTTTTTTGTTCACTATACATTTAAGCTTTAGATTAATAAAATATATTGTACAGGGTGTTTAATTTTCGATACTTTTGCAGAGTATCTCGTTTATTAGTATAGAAAGAGATATTATTTAAAATAAATGCCAAACTCTATTGTAGGTCATGACTTTTAAACCAAGCAATATTTTAAAAAATATTTTATTTAAAAATATTGTAAAAATTGTCTTAAATTTTTTTAATAATGTTTTAGTTTTTTTTACTAATGTAATTAATTTATTATAAATAATATCATATTATAGCTCGAAAATCGAAAACTAAATGATGCAGAAAAAATTCAACCACAAAATACATTTTACGTAACTTAACCTTTACTTAATAGTTATTTTTTACTTTTTTGTTACGATAAATAGTGTTTGAGATGAGAGGGCTACGCAAAAAGTAACCGTAGCTCTCAATTTTTACTAATAAATGAAAGATTAAGAAAAGTATTAAGAATTGGACACTCTATATATAAATAAATGTTTACCTTTCTTTTTTAATTAATATAAATTGTTTTTCTTTATATCTACATAAATAAAAGTAAATTTTGTTGTTTGAATATACTTTAAATTTATTTAAATTTTTAATGTTATATAACAAAGAAAGGTACCACAACCAACCACTGAAGCAAGGGTAAAACCCTACCCCACACAAATAGACGGAAACAATCGCCTAACGCCCAAGGGTCCGTCAGAGCGTTTTTTGGAAAAAAAATAAAAAGGACCACCTGAATGCAAGACATTTAAAAAAAGGTGAAGGAAATGTGTAATATAAAATTAGGATTGAATAAGTAAAGTTTTTAGACAAACAAAAAAAGATAAAGAAAACATGATATTGAATTCTGTGTACTATCCGATTCTTGGGAAGAGACCCACGTCATCATCTGTTGATAATTCGTCCTTATTCCTCTCAATAAAAAAAAAGAGAGAGTTGGCAGTGCATCAATGACAATTATTATAATTTGCATTGGCTAAAAAAGATAGATTACGGGGGAGCCCCAAAGTGAAAGGGGGCGGCCCATGATATGTCAAATCTTTTAGCGTTTTCCATTGACTACACTTTTTTCACCGAGTCAATTTTTTTTATTTTTGTCTTTGTCTTTGCTATGGGACTAAAGAGCAATGGAAATACACTGAGTGCAGTCAGGGGAGTCAATGAAAAAGTTATTAAAATGTCATTTATGACTGTTTTCCCCGCTGGAAGATCGTTTATTCGTTTTTTTTGGAATTTTAAATTTTTTTGTAGCATTTCTATTCTATTTACTGTTTTTATTTCACTATCACATCACAAATAGTTCTTTTAAGGGTCAATTGAAAGTTTTATGTTTTCAACTTTGTTTTGACGACAAAACATAAAAGGGAAAAAACCCTGGGTTCCCTCTGGGGGGTTGGTTCTATCCTTAATCCCTTATTTTGAAAGGAAAAACGTAACGATAACCTTTTTACTTTCTGCTGTATTGGAGGTAATTATGTAAAAGCACCAAATAAAAATCGTATGACAAAGTAAAAATTGTATTTTTTTTTTTTTAAATATGAGATTTTTTTAAAATTTATTAATATTTTTATAATATAATATTTATAATACTCATAATTATACTTATAAACCCCCAAAAAAAATTAAAATAACACAAGTAGGGGGAGTTCGATAAGAAAACCACAATAGGTTTAGAATGAAAAATAATACAACTATTACAACTTTCTTTGGTTTGGCCACTAATACTCAAGATAAATCTTTTAAAAGAAATGTTTTTTTTCACAGGGGTAAAACCTAAAAATTTTCTTTCCCCCCACTTTATTCACCTACTCATGAACTTTATGAACAGCAATTCAATACCGCACAAATACAGTTTCATAAATAGTCCTTCAGTTTCAATGAAGAATAATGATTAAATTCCCATTTTTTTTGCATTTGGAAAAAAACTGTAATTTCCTTGTATGTTTACTTTTTAACAAGAACTTTTCTGGCGTTATTTTAACACAAAAACAGTTTTAAAAAAATCCTTCCATGTTTGTTCAGTTCCAATGAAGAATTTGATTAAATTCACAACTTTTTCCCATGGGAAATCGATTTCCTTTTTTTTTTAACAAGGCACTTTTCCGGGTGTATTTTTGTCAGCATATCCCCCCCCCCTCGCCTTGTTTTCCTGCTTCTCGAATAGTTTTTGACAAATTTTTTTTTAAAAATTAGATAATCACGCTTAAGGGCCCCCAAACCCCAAAATGTTTGAAGCATGACAACACAACAAACCATAGAGGTTATGTTTCCCGGTCTCTGTTTTCATATAATTTTTACTTTCAACAACCATTTTAGCTAACTGACGTGAAGACTGTCGATGACTGGGGGTCTTTCTCAAGTCGGTAGTATCTATTTATATTACTTAAGTACTAGGTATATTATTTATTATTTTAATTGTTGTTTTTTTTTGTTTATACATTTAATAATTCTTGACTAATTAATTAATAATTGTTTTTACTTTTAAGATATTTTTTATTGGTACCCTATTTTGCTTAATTAAAGTACGCCTGAGAGTGTCATAAAGACCTTAATATCTACTCGTTTTTTAACATACTATTTAACAATAAAATATATTACAATAAAAATATACTTTGCTATCTAGATTTTTGTAAACCAAGTAGTACAGGATACAGATATACCATATTGGCATTATTTTATTGAAGGCGTTAAGTAAAATTTGTCGTTGGCTTTTGACTAGGCTTAAAAGTAAAAATTTGCTTAGTTTGCAGCAAAATATTGGTAAACGATATCCGCGCAATATATGACAAATTTTGTAGCTAAAAAAAACTAGAAAATATTGCGCAATTTTGGATTGTTCATTAAGAATTCTAAGAAAGAAATTATGAATTTAATAACAGTAAAATCGCCAGTTTAAGTCACATTTTAAATCATAAAAATCAAGCAGATTTTTTTCATTGGCATGATTTACAATGCCAATTTTTAGGTGTATTTATGATCTCAATAATTCTGTAGTACATCTAACCTTACATTCTGCAAATAAACAACCTCCTGTAAACAGGATTGATTTGGTTCACATGACTTACGCAAATGATGTCATATTTACAAAAAAATAGTTCGTTTAAGCCCGCTTGGAAATAGTAACAGCGATGAATATGATATATAAGGAGCCAAAATTTTAACTTAACATTATTTTTTTGAATTGTCCAGGTATATTTTAAAAAGAGACAAAGCTATTCCGCGTTCCCATTTCGTCGGTATCTATTTTAAATTGAACTCGTCTTTGTTTGATTTATTGTTGGTACGCGCTCGTTTTGTATAGAAACTTGCCAGCGACATGTTTTGATACAGAGTTCCGCCGTGTTTTTTGCAAATGTTTGCTGTTAAAAATAGACACAATTCTTTTAGGAATAATATATTATGTTGGAATGTTTTTGATAAGAGCTTCAATATGGCAGTAGCAAAATAGACTTTATAATCTTAAATAAAATGTGTGTCAAAAAATAAAAAATTATGAGTTAACTTAACCAATTTCTGTTGGTTTCAAGCGAAAGTAATATAATAGGTTTTAAAATACAACTAACTCAAACTAATTAGTATTAAACCTTTTTTACATAATAGGTACGTGCCAAAACAAAAAATGTATTTTTTCTTGATGTCAAAAATTCAATAGTATAGGATTCAAATAAGAGGCGACCGCAGAAGTGCGAAAAAATAATTTTCCTCACTAGGGCAGAAAAGTATAACGATCTATATTAAGACCTAATGCTGTATCGGATTGGCTTAATAATAAATTGGATGACTTCGTAATAACAATATCTACCAATATTTAACCTACCCTGTCATATTTTTTTTATGCAATTTTTCTTTAAAAATTATTCTGAAGTTTCTGTACAATTTCTAAAATATTAAGTCAAATACCAATTAAATCGGTTTTTTTCTGTGTTATGTTTATGGCAACAAAAGTAATGTTCTAAGCCGTCAAAGTTTGCCAAAATACTTCTAAGATTTTTAACAAGTCAAATAATGGATTAATCCGACGAAAAGCTTCCTGAAGATATTGTTAAGGCTGCCAATGTGGTGAATATGAACCTATTACCAAGTAAATCAAAAGAAAGATACGAGCAGCAATACCCCCACATTTTAAATTGGTGCAAGTAAGAGCAAATTAAAAGCATGTAAGAAGAGGTATGTTTGGCGTACTTTTGCGAACTAAGTAAGGTACTTAAGTCTAACACACTTATGTTGCTTTGTTATAAGTATGTTAGTAAATAATAAATGCTTTAAAGTTTTAAGTGTAATGGGTTTGTAGAAAAAATTATGTTCCCAACTCTTGTCTTTTTCGCACTCGAGTGCTTACCCCAACTCCGCTACGCGTCTTTCGGGAAACGGCAATCGCGTGCGGAAAAGTATCACTTTCCACACTTGTAGACAAATATATAGGGAATGAAGGGACTTTGTATTTTGTGCAAATTTTTATTTAAACAATTAGCGATTTGTATAACCATCATCAGTGCTATCTACAAGCAAGAAATAAACTTTAAAAGTAAATTGAAAAACTGTTTAAATATTTTAAGAAAGGAAATTGTCAAAAAAAAAATAATTTAATGAATTCTCTAAACTTTAAATTTATTTTTAAGTGAAATTAAAATATTACATATAGTAAATCTAGATGAAGTGATAAATTTAATAAACTTGGTATGGAAAGAAAGGAATAAACTAAATTAAAGTTTAAAACTTACTCGTCGTCAAGCTGGAGACGTAGCAATTTGAGCAAACAAAACATGTGGTAGGACCTTAGTAAACTATCACATTATTACATAAAACAAAATAAAAGTCGAACAACAGTGAGTTATGTTACATTTTTTCTTATTAAAGGGTGAATTTTTTTAAAAAAGACTACACAAGTATACCATTTTGTGGAAAGACGAACATGTGATTATGTTCCTTAACCTAACATTTACTCAATTTACTAAGCTTAAAAAGTTATGCCATCTAAAACAAGTGGGGTAGGCCGTAGCTGGCGCTCTCTACTAGCTACATAAAAAGCATGAGCGAATTTGAATTTCTCGCCTTAAACAACCCCTAGATCCCCATTTTTGTACCGATATTTAATTTAGTTAAAAAATTATTACGAAAAACCAAAAACAAATTTTAAAGTTTGACACCCTTATCTTAGGGTTTATCAACTTTGAGATAGGGCAAATCTACGTAATTTGCATTATTTCGACCTAAAGAATCTGCTGTTGTTCTGTGTCCCATTACTTTTTAAACACTCTGTATAAGTAGATATTAAACCTTCTTTCTTCTTTATTATGCACTGAAAAAAATATGTTTTACTTAAGAAAGTCTATCTCCAGAACTGTACTATTCGACCTAAAAACCGACCCAGAAGTGAAAAAGACATTTAAATTTCTCTCCCCGAAGCATACGTAATCTAATTTGATAAAGCACTTCAGGCTGTTGATGTTACTTTTTATAGGCCTCGTTTGTTGCCGCTTGTATTTGGGACCGAAAATTTCATTCACTCATTATTTTTTTCTTGAAAGATTTTATTCGTTAGCTGAGTAACTGGAGAACAAGGTAGAATGAGGAGACCGGGATAATTTATTTAGGAAGAGTAATATGAAATTAGATAACTACTAATTTTTTAACGTTGTTAGCAAAAACATTGACGATAGGAAGAGTATATTTTTTACAGTTTTAAAGTTTCCTCGGGATAAGGGAAGTATTGTAGTTGTTTGTGTTACTTTTTGCGGTTACAAAACAACTGCGTTTTTATATTCGATTGCTGATTTTCTATCTGGCAGTCTGCCTGTCTGTTGACGAAATGAGAAATTATGTGGTTGTAAAATAGTGGTCTTTTAATAAAAATAATTCATTACAATACCTTTGCTGCATTCAAAAATCACTTCTCGGGAGATCACCGAAGTTAAAGAAAGGCAAGTACAGTCAGTAAGAGTATGGGTGACCGGCAGTAAACACCATTGGGTGTGGTTTGAAATCCATGTTAAACTGAAGGTCTCATCTGGATAACATTATCCAGACATTAATGGAGTAGAGGTAGTTCAAAGGTGGTAGTTGTTTAAATAACGTCCATGGCGGTGCCACCGCATTGTCAAAATATGCTATGACAACTTCCACAGAACTGGAGAAAAATGGGTTAAGCCCGACACCTACGGTACCTAGTACTTACGCTATAACTGGTTATAATTATATATATATATAATATATATATATATATATATATATATATATATATATATATATATATATATATATATATATATATATATATATATATATATATATATATATTTTAAAAATCAGAACACTTTTATTTTTAATAGGCTACTTTTTTAACTTTTTAAGGTTTTTGTTTTAAAACTAAAACATCTTTATTGTATTAATCTGTCTGCCACACATGTTTCTTCTTAAACGATTTGACGTAGCAATCCTAAATTTGGTGTTATACTGCCCTGCTTAATAAATCTCATTAGGCGATCCTTTACTTAAACTTTGTGCATAGTTGTGGAGATTCTAACAACGTATATTGGTTATATCAGACGGTCACTCTTCTATCACTAAATAAACGTTAGGGTAACTCCAGACTTCGTGCTGGCATCAAATTGCTTATACATTTCCTTTTTTTCATTACAATCTCTATGTATCCCAGATCGGACTACCGTTCACATGTCTTGAGAGATTTTTTACCTATAGCGCTTGATCCTACTTTTACAAAATAAACTTTTTCTACGGCCTTGCATATTTGTCTACTTTCGTGCACGTATTTTAGTTCGTAAAGTGTCACTTTCCCGAACTAGAACAGAAAAATGACACTGGAAGTATAATTATCTATATTTAGACCTAATACGGTATCGGATTGGCTTAATAATAAATTGGATCACTTCTTTATAACAATACCAACCAAATTGGATGCTTACATTATTTAGTCTACCCTGTCGTATTTTTTTGAAATATGCATTTTTTTAATTATTTTAAAGTTGCTGTACAATTTTTAAAATAATAAGCCAAGTAACAATCAAACCAGGTTGTGTTTTGTATTATTTTCTTGGCAACAAAAGTAATGTTCTAAGCCGTCAAAGCCCGTCAAAATATTTCTAAGACTTAATTGCAATCGCGTGCGGAAAAGTATCACTTTCAACACTTGTTAGGAAAACTACTATATTTGCTTGCTGTCGATAAGCAATCATATTTATACTAGTTTTCTTGCAGGGGACCATTTCCACATGCACTTGTATAGGACATTGCTTTTAATAGCATAATTCGTCCCCTTGCATTTCCCAATAGGGCAACAGAAAATTATGCTTTTATGCATTATTTTTCAGTTCCATACTTTTCACTTTTTTCGCTCATTTAACCTTAAAATTGTTAAAAAGTGGAACCTGTATAAATTTTTGCTTTTCCTCCACAGTACCGTTCCGAGTACTCATGCTGTAATAAAGTACTTCCTAGTTCAGTTTAATCAACAAAAGTCTTATTATTAGTTAATAAGCTTTTTATTCTATCGTAATTAAAAAAAAATACACAGTATATAGCCTATTTATATTATTACAATTAACATCGTTATCTTTATCATATAAGTAATTAATCATTACTAAATATGAACATAAATTTTCCAAAGCCCATTTAAATATTTGTTTAGACCAGAATTGTATTATTCTTTATTTCCTTATGCATAATAAATAATTACAAAACATGTAAAATTATGGGGTACGAATAAACGAACAAATATTGAGTCAACTAAGGCTCTAATCGAACACAAAATCTCAATTTATTTTTAACCGGTCTTATCTAAAAAGTAATTATTGACTATTACTACTACAAACTAAAAATATTAATTTCCCAAAGTCATGTTTAGAATTAAATGGGGAAATAAGACATTATTTTTGTTTATATTTAATTGCCGATTAAAAGGTCATTAATAATAGTATTAAGGATAGTCTTCATATTCTTATTTAAATAAAACGGTTGAAAGAAATATTAATTATTGTCTATATATTAAATTTTTAATTTCAGAACCAAATTTAAACGAGTAAAAAGAATTTCTCTTAATTTTTTTTAATAAAATACTTTTGACTTTAAAATAACACTTATCACAACTTCTGCTTTATTTGCGACTTAGATGCAAAAATTTTCACTGCCAAATACAACTCTCATTTAACAAAAACTTCGAGGTAAAAATTCCAGATCGAAGTGAGAGGCAACAACCTGAGCAGGGAACTGGAGCGGGCGAACAGTGAAATGAGGAAATCACAATCCTTCATTCCACTAGGAACATACAGTTCTGTATTTCAAACGGAAATATATGCTTTACTGCACTGTGCAAAAGAAAATAACAGGAGGGCTTATAAAAACAAGCGGATCTGCATAATAACAGACATCCAAGCGTCACTAGGGGCACTAGTAAACCTGGTAACGTCCAAGCGACATGGGAATGCCAAAAGAACTGAAAATCCTGGGAGAACGCAACAGAGTAACTCTCTTGTGGGTACAAGGACATTCGGGAATAGAAGGCAGTGGATGAGCTAGCGAGACAGGGATCATCCACACCATGCTTTGGGCCAGAACCTGCCCTTGGAATGACCAAAATCACAGCACGAGGGCAAACCAGGGAATGGATCCGAAACAAACACGAAGAATACTGGAGAAACCACAGTAGAATAAGACATGGAAAAAGCTTTATAAGAGGCCCATTCAAAATAACGAAGGAAGAACTACCCTTACAAAGTAGAAAAAGACTTCGCATAACAGTAGGGTTGCTAACAGGGCATGATAACCAAAGAGGACACCTACACAAGATAGGCTCATACAATGGGGACCCAAGTTGCACGTGTGCGACGAGGGGGAAGAAACAGCCTACCATATCCTGTGCGAATGTAAAGCATTGAATCACAAAAGACAGGCATTATTTGGGCAACCGGAAATGAGCCCACAGGAATATATCAACCAACCAGTCTCGGGGTTATACAAACTTATAGAAGGAACAAGACTAATGGGAGGATTGATATAAAAGACAATGGGAGATTAGGCACAAAAAGCTCATGGGGCTGCGCTGCCTCCGGTAGTTAATCAAGACGGCTCCCAGGGAAGAAGAAGAAGAAGACAACTTACCAATATTAAAAAACAAATGTTACATTAATTAATCTTTTACCAAATTTTGGTAATAAATAGGGTAACTGTAACTGGTAAAAATTGACCTTTGTTAATCTGTATCACTAATATTGTATTAATTATTTTTACCAGAACCTTATATGTTGGCCAGAAGCAAATGATATTTGTTAGTTTTTGGTACGATAAAGAAAATTACCGTAAATGATTCTGAAGATAATAAACCTAATACTTTCCATTTATATCAACATGTTTAAAAAAACACAGGAAATGCATTAGCATATCGAAACAGAGTTTACTTGTAACATGTCTTATCTTCAAATTAATGACTTAAACTATTTATGTTCCAAAACTTTGTTTAGTTTTAGAAAAAGAACTAATGATGTATTTGTGTATCAAAACATTTTTCTTTTATTTAGAAAATAGTTAAAATCATTGATTAAGATCTAGCGTGTAAACTATATAATACTTGTTATATATGCAAGGAATTAAGCTGTAAAAGAGTACCTTGCACATAATTATATATGTTTGTATAAAGCATAATATTTCTAAAGCATATTCAATATATAAAAGTAGGACATACACAGTCTTGAACTTTTTTCACAATTGATTGTGTATGACACACAATTACTTTTTTGATGTACAGGTATAGATCTTTTTTATAAAGCAAAATTAATGTATATCCTATAGGTACGTTCTGTGACTCAGCAGTACATATTGTTAATATCCTAAACTTGTCACTGAACATTTGAAGTTTTGTTATGAATCAAGAAAAATAGAAAATACTGAAGGACCAATATAGCCAAATACAGAAAATAATTGAGTAGCTATTATTTGAGGGGTATGACCTTTTTAAGAATCGGTAACCATGTCATATAAACTCTATTTATTACTGTAAAGTAATATTTACTTATTATACATAAATATTTTAAGTTTAATTAAAATTATAATAATATTATTATTAATATTTTCTATGTAAAGTTAACAGAAGTGTATATATGGTTTATTTTGCAACAAAAGTCTTATGATTTTCACTCTTGGCACACATTCAATTTATTTTCAGATTTATTGCCCTTGCGACTTTAAAAAATAGGTTGTTATCCATTTAACTGCAAAAACACCGTTTCAGGACGTTTGGATTTTTTTTGCTCTACTAACAACTTATAAAATATAGTGTTTACAAAACGTCTATAAAAACTACTTTCCTTCTAACCTTAAAAACACAAAAAGCCTTATCTATCTTTTTCCTTCAAAATAACATCATAAAAATCCTGTGACATGCAACTTTTCGCCCTATCCCTCTGTTTACATTCCGAAGCCTTTTTGTGGCATCCATATACTATGCCATAGGAAGCTAGTGGTCTGGAATAACGTCCCATTCGATTTTTCCTGGACCCGAATAAGCCGTTTTAAAGTTAAGGAGTGTTTTCGAAATAAAATCGCAAAATATAACGGATTTCGACATATAATCTCTCGTACGTATATACCACTGGATTGTATTTTGTTTTTTTTTTTTATTGAAATAATTGGACAGATTTTCTATTAAACAATATTCCTGTCCAAAGAGGACACAAGAGTAACTATGATCAAAGGTGCTTTTTTTACTAACAAGTATCCAAAGGTATCTTGATCTAATCAGCTACAGTCAAACGAGTTTTGTTTTCCTTAAATCTGAGGACAGTCAACGAATTCTCAGTAGGTACATCAATTTAAGTGAAAGCAGCTTATTATTACGAGACATAATGGTTTGTGGTCGAGCTGGTGGGGTGGCTTGCGTACCAGTCCCCTGCAGTGAAGACACGGGTTCGATTCCCGCAGTGAAGACTCGGGTTCAATCCCCGCATTGTCCATTGGACTTTTACCTGGCTTACCACCTTACAAAAGGCAATAGCAAGCAACCGTATAGTATTCTGCCTAACAAACCCTCTTACATGTACTTCGGAAGGCACCTTAAGCCGGTGGTCCCGCATATCTGAGTAAAAATAGTTGCTACGCAATACAGATATGTGCTAGAGGGCGTCTACGCTTTAAATAGGGTATGGCACAGTAAGAATAAGAACGGTTTGTTGACTTCGTAGAGCTGCTAGAAATGGAATCAAATAACCTTACTTTTTAAAACAGGAATACCTTTAGAAGAATGACCTACAAAACGATGGGCATGATAGGTAGCTTTCTTATTGGATCAGAAGTTATTATAAAGTAATAATCTTTTTATTGTAATGAGTTAAAAAGGCTTTTTTGTAGGAAAAGCTATTTCTTAGACACGGGATCAGCAGAGTTTCATACAGGGTGTACAAATAAAAATTAATGTTATGCTTTCTTGCTTGAAAATAATAAATGCTAAACAATTTCAATAATTGAAGGTGTTAGACAATGTTATGTTTTCAAAGATAATAAATCTCGGACCGTCGATTTTATTTGTTTATTGGTACATTACGTTTCGGTTAGTGATGTATTTCCAACCCTTTTTAAGTTCTATAGTTCAGTTATTCCTTGAAGATACATCATAAATCGCAACGTTGTGTAACAATTAACAAATAAACACAATAGGTTTGTTCCAACACGTCGAAAAACCGTCACCGAACGATCACGCTTATGCGCAGTGATTAAAGTGCGTTTCAACAGAGACGTGACGGTTATCGGACGATCCTGTTTGTGTACCAACATAACTTGGGATCGTTTATGTTACGGTTTCAAAACGGTAATTCTGATACATGGCCCAAATTGAAAATTGTTTGGGTTGACTTGCGCATTGAGCACTTGGCACTGGATTTTTAATTTTTAACAGCTATTTTATGGTTCATTTTCTTCTGTTTACTGTTATTTAGCGACTAGCGTGCATCGTGCTTTAGCATATTTCCTTGGATGTTTAATCATTCAAAAGCATTAATTTTTAAATTCCTTAGCCCCTTATTGAATTTAATTATCTTTAACTATGAGTGACGATATTATGAGTGATATTTGCTAACTTTAATCACAAAAATAATAAGTAGAAAATTAGACTCATATTTTTAAAACAAAAAATTCAAAGACATTTGACCTTTTGATTTGACAGTCCCGAAAACGATCCGTGTAACGTCACGAAACTATTTTAAGTCCGCGCATGCGTCGAAGCGCACCAAAAACGGTTTGAAACGATACCGGATGCTTTTTGGAACAAACCTAATAAAAGCTTCTCTGTTGTACAGAGTGATTTGGAATCTAGCCCTAAGAATTGAATCTGATACCTAATTTGCTACCAAGTCCACCATTTAGTGTTGATAAAAATAAAATATCTCCTAAAATTAATATTTCTAAAAATATTTTACATAACTGGTAAGGATGCAAGAGAGACCCGTTAAAGATATTTTTTGTATTTTTTAATTATGACTATAAAGTTTAACAGAATATTTAAATCTTTTGTTTTGACATTTTAGTTATTTATTGTTACCTTTTTTGCCTTGTAATTTGTATCGGCACATTTTTCTTATAAATTAAATTCCTTTTATTGTTACAAAAAATAAATGCGAAATCTTTTTACTGAGGTGCCCTATTAAGAACATTTTAATTTAAGGTAGTACCTTCTTTGTTTCAATTTAAATTATATTAGATTCTGTGGAATAAAATACGCAAGACTGATATTTCACATTTTTTTATATAAGAAAAGCCAGAAATATAAACCTGTTTAGTCCTCGTTGACCATGTAGTTTTGAGATTTAACTCATAATACAATGTCATGCCGAAGTTTTCATTTGCGAAAAAGATAACTGGCTATTTGTTTAAATTACAGTGGCCAGGTTTTGAGCAGTGAAGTATAATTTTATTACTATTTCGACAACTTTTTTCTTTTTTTTTAGGCGTTATCTTGCTTTAAGTAGTTTTTAGACATCTTCTATATTGTTGTGGCGTATCAAAAAGTTTTTATTGAGTACTCACCAAAATTTCCATTTTATACTCTCCAAGATGGATAGACTTGCTACCGAAATGTAGATGAGTGTTTTAATTTGTAGGTTTTTTTGTTTTTTTTTTTGGATTTTGCTGCAAGCGATCTACCTTTTCGTAGGGATCAATAGTTTCTGTACACACATAGTTCTATACACCAGGGCTAGGATCTAAGCGGTCTCATCTTGAAGAGTATAAAAATAGGTTTTTTTTGGCGAGCACCCAACAAATACTTTTGATGCTCAAGAAGCTTATTAAATATTAATTTTACTTGCTTGAAAAGTTTTATTTTGGTATTTGTTTAAAGTTTTTACCATTTTCTTTGTTGAATAAAAATTATTATTATATATAAAATATATATTTATATTATAATATATACTTTAAAATTAATATATTTATTAATTCTACTGTACTAATCAAACTTTTATTAAGAAAGTAAACAACCTATTTTTCTAATAAATTTATATTTGTTTAAAATGATCGCCCTCAGTTCTTGCAAAAACTGTTGATATAGACCTAGCGTAACTATTAGGAACATTTCGGTGGACTTTTAAAGATAAACTTCATGACGCATGGCGAGTTTATTGGGCGACACTAATCTATGATTATTGAGGTCGAAAAGCAAACGATAAAGGGCTATTTTATTGAGATGTGTCAGCTAAAAGTGTGGTTTTAATGCTAGAATGTATCTTTTTACGATTGCTATAAAAACTAAATTTTTTAAAACCCATGTTAATTGTAAAGTTCTACTTTTTATAACATGTTAAAAAAAGTAAAATAGGAATTAAAAATGACGTGGTGGTTTGGGATGCAAATTGACTACTAATTTTATAGAAAAACTGGCAAAATATGGATTCCGAAAAATAGACACGTTTTATTGTACGCCAGAAGAAATAATTAATATGAGTCTTGCATAATGCGTAGTTGCCCTGCAATGCAGCAATGTTTTCTGACACAACAACTGATTTTTGCGACCAAGACTAAATTTGTTTTACGAACCTTTTACAGTGGCAAAGGATGAAGTTTCAGCGTCAAAAGTGAAACTAAGTTTATAAAAATAATAAACATTTTATAGTTTTATGAAATTTTATCCATAATTTTCTTTTTTTAGGTAAATAAATAAAATTTATAATGTTATTAGGTACAGGGTCTTTCTTATAACTTGGCATGCTTTTAAAGGTATTGTTTAAAGGAATACAAAAAAGTGGTTTATATAAAAGATTTCGAATTTTTTATAAAGATTTTAGATATATTTGGAAAAACAACCAACGATCAGAAAATAGAAAAATCAAGAATATTTTTTTTATGGAACACCCTATATTTTACTGAAAATATAAAATTTTCGCGTTTTTCCCTTTTTAAAAATGTATTCTTAAAAAACTGCTTATTCAAGCATGGACATATTACATATTTTTAAAAGGATAAAATAAGAAGATTTTATATTTTTAATAATATACAGGGTGTTTCATTAAAAAATTAATACTTCCGATTTTACTACTTTTAGTCAGTTGTTCTTTTAAATGTCGTATCTAAAATCTTCATAATAACTTTTGTATAAACCACCTATAAACAATACCTTTAAAAACATGCCAAGTTATTAATTCATTAAAGCAATTTTATTTTTTGCTATAAAAGAAATATTGCAATAGTAAAAAAAAGAACCTCGCACGTTTTGGAGTTGCTAGATAAAGGAAAATGTGATTTTCCATTACCACCGTATTTAAGATGTAAATTTTTGGCATACGGAAAGAACATTAAGAGATCTATTGTTTTGAGTGATATCGCTATAACAGAAGGGGTTGAGAGGGGTTAAGGTTACTTTTTTTTCTCTTTAAAATCAAAATAGATAAACCTTATAAATGACTGGGTGCTCAAACCAATGATGGCTGTAAAAGGAGCTTATTTATTTTTGGGGGTCTTTAATGTTTTTTTTTATTTTCCCATTGTTTTGGGTAAAACTTAAACTTGGCCTCGTTTTACCTTTCAATAATTTTCATAAAAAATAAATTGGGGAAAACGAGAAAATAAATTTATGTTTTTGCTCACCTTTGATCCATAAAACTTTGTCTAAAAATAGAAGATTTGAAAATCGACTTTTTTTTCTATAAACTACAGTTTTTTAATTTATTTTATATATTTAACAAACGTACAAAGGCGTAGAAGAGCCACCCATGTTATTATTATTTCTATTTTTAGTACAAACGCCGAGTTCTAAGTTGTAACTCGGAACTGCGAGTTAAAAATAGGATTTTTTATTAAAAAAAAAACAATTTTATGATTCTTCTACATCCCTTCTAAAGGCTTTAGCTTTATGCTGCTTTAACTCAAGGCTCGCCTGGGAATACCGACAAACTCCTAACTAACTGACCACAAACAACAGAGTTACGCTGGGTGCCAGGACATTAAGGAGTGAAAGGTAGTGAAAATGCCAATCAACTAGCCAGAGTGAGCGCACAAGGTCCCGTTTTAGGGACCGGAACCTTTATGCGGCATAACTAGAAGTCACCTGTATTGAAAAAACTTAGAGAATGAGATAAAAGGCAAAAAACTCATCTCACGATTGCCTAAGTATACCAAAAAGCTATTAGAACTTCAAAAAAACGAACTCAGGATAGTCACCAACTTCTTGACAGGACACGGCTCTCTTAAAGGATGGGGAAAACTGACAACGCTGTAGATTTTGTGACAGATCAAGCGAGACCGCGATACATATACTATGCGAATGCATGAAATTAACAGGCCAAAGCGCATTTTTGACACACGAAAATATAAAGAAGCTTGTCTCCCGAAATATCTCGAATTTTGAAAAAGTTTAAGAATTGAGGGGATCAGCCATAGATAACCTAACTTTAGATATATAATGACTAATCGCATTTATGGCAAGTTTACGACCTCGCGCACTAAACAAACGATAGTGTCATTAATCATGCGTATTTAAAAAGCAGGACCAGTTCCGGACTTAGAAATTTGTATGTCATTAATTAATTTATATTTATAAAATATATTTTTTGTATATTTAGATACTAAATTTTTTGGTTTCTATACATATATATTTATGTTAGGTAGTAATATAAACCATGAGTTAACAAAATTAATATTGCAAAATATAAATAGAAAAAATAGGGCTAATAAAAGATAGGGTTAATTTCAAGATCCAGTTTTTTGTACCGACTTAAAATGGTTTGGAAACTGTTAGAATTTATTAAACGCTGACTGTCCACTTACACGGTTTTATGTCAGTTCAAAAACGACGAAGTTTGAACGCTTTCTATATATTTAAAGGTTTTGCTTTGCTTGGGGATCAGTAAAGGAATGCAATAAACGGTTTTTTCGAGATTGGAACAGACTTATAAACAAAAGGGTAAAAAAATGTTTATACAAATAACGTTAACTCTTTTCCTGCTTAACTTATGTTTTCGATAGCGATAAAAGGATATTCTAAACATCTTAAATGTATTTTTACAAAACAAGCATTTATTTACTAGAGGCAGCCTTGCCGTTTGGCTGTGCGAAAGAGAAAAAGAATCATAGGATAAACCTTTCTTCTGGCTCCAACCATAGTGCCGTTTCGACGCGGAGAGACCGACTCAGCACGCAGAGCGGGGTATATATATTCTTTTCACCGACCAATGATCACGTTGGAGGGAGAAAAAGGTTATACGCTATTCTTTCTTTCTTGCACAAATGATCGTTTTCAAGCGGCAAGGTGCCTCTAGTAGGTATATGCTCCAAGGGAATAGGTTTTATGTTGTAATCATACTTATTGTTTTTTTAGATTAATGAAATTACATTTTTGTTCAGATTTTTTAACTGAAATAAATAATTATAGTGATTTTTTTTCAATTATGATTGTATTACATAAATGAAACAAAAAGTTAATTCTTAAATAAGCCACAAGACTCATGTTCAGTCGTATTCGCCATTTTTTATTATTATTAACTACAACGCATCAGTTGTAAACCCAAATACAAAAATTTGTGGCTTTCCATAGCTGTAACATTCAGAAGAACTAGAGGAATTTAAGGAGCGGGCAATGGATAATATGTTTATTTTTTTGTTTTTTTAAAGAACAACATCTAAAAAACCCAAATTTGTTCACTGGTTCAAAAACCAATAATCAGGGTTTTTTTTTAACCAGTGTAATATATATTTTGTTTAAGTCATCAATTGACGAAGTACGGAACTGGCCGGCGACGAATTTGAAAATAAAATGGATCTGCTAGTCCGTTCTGCGCATGATTTAGGACCCTAAGGGATGACTAGAGCCACGGCGTACGGACACATTTTTTCGCCCATAAAATCGCCGCGCATCTGATACCCTTTACCGGTCCATATTGAGGTCAGTGGGATCAACCAATGCAGGGTATCTACAAAAGATCTTCCTAGGTGTAAAAGAGATTAGTACTATGTTAAGCCGAGCGACTCCATTCACTATAATTCAATATAATACAATTGTACTCGGAATTCTGAGTTCAAAGTCGAAATTTCGAGTTTAAAGTCGGAATTCCGAGTTCTAAGTAAGAATTTTGAGTTCTAAGTTGGAATCTTGAGTTCTAATTCAGAATTTTGAGTTGTAAGTCTTAATTCCGAGTTGTAGATCGGAATTACGGGTTCTGAGTCGGAATTCCGAGTTGTTAGTCATAAAGCCGAGTTCTAAGTGAAACTCAAAATTTCGAGTTGTAAGTCGTAATTTGTACTGAAAATAAAAATAAAAATGTATGTAGCCCTTCTACGCCTTCGGACAAACGATTTTTTTTTTAATTTCAAATATTCTTAAAAAAATTTCTCATTTTTAGAAATTAATTTTAAATTAATTTTTATCGTAAAATTAAAAAGTCTTTTACCTTTTTATAATGTTATTATACGTTTCCTTCCTTCAAACTCGTTAACGAAACAATACAAAATAATAGAAAAAAGGCGTAAAACGCTTTTAAACATAAAGACCAACAAGGATAAAAAATAAAATAAAAAAGCTACCCCTGCCGGTGTAAACTCGTAAATACGCTTTAATCTCGAGCAGTTAAAGTTAAAAGCAAAAAAAGCTATTAAAGGAAAAACTATTTTCAAATTATAATTAATTGGCAAGAAGCGCGGAAGGCAAAGAAGTCGCGACCCTAATTTAATTATTCTTAGACACAGTGCTTTGAAAAGCCTTTTCCAAATTAATAACAGTTTCTTTATGCAGGAAAATTATTAAGTGACGTAACCGTGAGATATTCAAGGTCTTTTGTGGAGGTATAGTCAAAGACTATTGTTGACTTTTGGCAGAATGGATAAGTTTTATTATGTTCCAGGAAAATTACTTAGCTTGAATATACTTGCAGACACAGCATTATACAAATAATTTTTATTTAAAATTTATGAATTACATTTTTTAACCTCTTGATTTAAACTTTAATTAAACGTTTTTATGTAAAATCAATAAGATGGATTCGTTTTCTACCATTAACAGTATTTTTAACATAAACATAATACAGGGCCCTTTCGTAAACTTTATATGTTTTAACTACTTTCACCCATAAAGGGAGGACTGGAGTCGAAAAACGACCGACCTGCTCCGGGTGACATCTGCTGGTACACCGATGGCTCCAAAACCAAGGACGGTGTTGGAGCTGGAATATATGGACAGAGGCCGAGGGCAAAGTTTTCCTTTAGCCTGGGCACTCCCGCAACCATATTTCAAGCGGAGGTAATTGCTATTGAGATGTGTGCTAGATCGCTGCTTGATCGGCACTGCACACGTAAAACAGTTAAAATATTCTCCGATAGTCAAGCAGCTCTTAATGCTCTTGAATCCAGCCGGTGCAATTCGAAAACCGTCTGGAATTGCAAGGATGCGCTGACCAAACTGGGTCAAAACAATAAGGTTACACTAATGTGGACCTCCTTGCCTAAAAAAGGGGGGGCGGAAACAAAATTCACAGGGCCGGAACCGGTCATCGGTATATCTTATGGAATGGCCGAGCAGTTCATATCAGCTTGGACACAAAGAGAAAATCTACGGTACTGGCATGAACTTCCGGGTCTCAGACACTCGAAGGCCTTCATAAGCCCACCAAACCAACAATGAATTGTCAAACTAGTGGAGCAATCAAGGGTACACCTTAAAACTCTAGTGGGACTGTACACGGAACCTTGCAGATTCAAAGACAACATGCACAACAACGGCCTAGCGGAAGACGCCGAGTGCCGCATGTGCCTGGAGGGGGATGAATCGGCAGAACACATACTGTGTTCGTGTCCAGCAATGACACGACTAAGATTCGCAATCCTCGGCAATGATACCTTGTTGCCGGGGGAGGTGAAAGATCTCTCTCCCAACAGCATCATCAGATTTATTAGGAGTCTGGACCTGGTGGGAGAAATATAAAAGGGTTTGAGCCACAATATACCGATCGGTCGCGGTGGAAGGGTGTTATACCCACTCACTTTAAACCTACCTACCTACCTTTCACCGAGCTTTATAATCCTGAGTCTGAAAATATTTCTAGATAAATTAGATACTTTTTAGCAGGACACACCATTGACAACATAACTTCTTAAGGCAGATTGAAACAAAGCATCGCTTAGAAAACAAAAAAGATACAGTGCGTAATCTAGTCAGCCAGATGGTAGCTACTCCGGCACCGAAAAGATAAATGTATTGGTCTCAACAAAAAAAATAAGTAGAATTAAGTTAAGGCAACATTTCGTCATAATTTATTTATTTAAATCCCAACAAACTATAAAGTTTATTACAGGGAATATAAAACCATTAAAAAAATACAATTGTTAACTTTAACAAGAACTACAAACTAATTTTATGTATTCTTTTCTTATAATATGTATGTTAAACAGCGAAATTTTTTTAATTCTTATTAGTAGATTATTATATATTTTTATTTCATTATGAAGTATTGATCTCATTCCAAAATTACCTTTAAATTGATTTGTTTGTAATAAATCTGTTTATCTAGTATTATGCTCATGTAAGTTAATAATATTTTTGGGTATGATATTTGAATTTTTTTCTTTTAATTATAGGGATTAAATAAATATACATGTTTTAAATTTGTGTATATGATTAATATCAAAATAATTCTTTTTTATACAAATAAATTGTTGATTTCAGATATGGTAATGTATGAATACATTTCATAATTTTATTTTGAAGTCTTTTTAAACCTGTTGATATTCTTGAGTTGGTGAACCCTATATTAAAATTAAATATGGCAATTTTGGGTGAACTAAACTATAACACATACTTTTTAGCAATGTGGTATATAATTTCGAATCTTGATAAAAATTCCTATAAAAAGGTGATAGATAATTTCGAAGATATTTTATATGTTTTATCGTTTTTTTTTTAAATAACTTTTAGAATACAAGGCTTAATTTATTATTTTTTTAATATGATGGTAACTAGATAAGTCTTTTTAAAATGAACCCATTAAATCATATTTGGCTTATTTAGTTTACCATTGATGATACTTTGGCAAATAATAGCAATTTTTTGAACACCCTGTATGATAAAGGCTCAACAACATATTATTTTTAGATACCTTTAACCTTAAACTAAACAAAAGCTATTCTTGATTGACATCGATTAAATAAACTGTTTGGGAGAAAAAATATCATGTTTGGTAATATTTTTTTTACGTTATACAGGGTTTTTTCCAATTGTACGTCAATATTTAAAGAACATTTTGGGTCCATTTTGAAGAGAACTTTATATGAACGTATGTCCCAAACGTCTTAACTTTTGAGATAAGGGTGGTAAATTAAATTTTTAAAATTAAATCATTTATTATTTAATATCTTAATACCGATTTAAATTTTTTTTGGCATAAATGTATTATGTAAAAGCTTTTTTAAATATATCACATGTTTTTTTATTTGCCAAAAAGGCAGGTCAAATTATGTGCAACGCCACTGGGGGAAATAAAAAAAATGTGGTCCACTAAAAAATGCTTCTTGGTACATAACATTTATGCCAAATTTAAAAATATGTGAAAGGGTATTCAGATATTAATAATAAATGATTTAAAATTTTCCACCCCGAAAGTTAAGACGTTAAGGCTACTTTCTATAAAGTCTTCTTCTTAAAATGGACCAAAAAATGGTTTTTTTATCTTGGGGCAGTCCACGAAGGCTGATGCCTGACTAACAGTGGGGTCTTCAGGTGGTGAGGGAGTTTGTTCACAAGGATTAAATTTTTTGGAGATTTGGAGGAAAGGAAAACTTCTGCGGGCAGCAGGTTCCACAGTTTTTGAACTCTGGGATGAAGGAACGAAGAAAGCGGGTTCGGGGCCTCTCTAACTGAATTGTAAAAGGATGCATAAAAGTTGCACTAGGTTGCTCTGATGGGAGCTGCCAGAGAAGGAATTATACTGGCCAACCCTCTGAGCAGAAGCCGTGAAAATACCTGTAGAAAGGGCAGATCCCCTACAGCTCGACGGTGGGCAAGAAGAGGAAGTCTTTCTGTGAGCGTTGGATCATTAATAAGACGAACGGCTCTTCTTTTTTAAAGGAGTCCAGAATGCTAAGTGTTGTAGGGGACGCTCCCCAGATATCAGAACAATATTCTAAAAGAGGGTCAATTTGGGATAATAAGGTGTACAAATTGGAAGAAGAGAAATATTTTCTGGCTCGGAAGAAAATCAATCTTTTTTGAAGCTGCTGAAGCTATGGATGAAATGTGTTTGGCCAGTTGAGGTTATTCTCAAAAAATAACGCCGACAAGATTAAACGACTCTTTGTTCTGCAGAACTTACCGCTCATATGTAAGGGATGAGCATTTGCAGACTTTTTTCACGACGCGAACATGACAGGGTTTTTGAGGCATTTAACTGAACAAGATTTTTGGCGCCCCAATCCAAGATAAGTTTGAGGTCTTGTGAAAAAGATATCTGCTTTGACCTGCGTTTGTTTTCAAAATCAGATTACAGGTGGCTTAAATTGAATACTAGAGTGGAGGGTACTATCGTCAGCAAAACATGAATGGGATTGATTGTGGAAGAGAGAAGATCGTTAATGTGTAAAAGAATCAGCGTGGGTGCCAGCACTGAGCCCTGGGGCACCCCAGGCTTTCCTTAATATTGACGTACAATTAGAAAACACCCTGATTATGTAAAAAAAAAATACCAAACATGATATTTTATTTCTCGTAAACAGTTGATTTTATCGATATCAATTTAGAATACCATTTATTTAGTTTAAGGTTAAAGCTATTCAAAAATAATATTGTTGAGCCTTTATCATACAGGGTGTTAAAAAATTGCTATTATTGTGTCAGAGCTGGTCCGTCCCTGGCAATTTAAATAAACCAAATATGATTTAATGGGTTCATTTTAAGGAGACTTATCTAGTAACCATCATATTAAAAAATATTAAATTACGCCTAGTATTTTAAAAGTTATTTAAACAAAAACGATTTCTAGGGGCGGTCGTTATGTACATGTATCTCCGTAGGGGAGGGTCATATAAAAAAAGTTTGTGGGAACTTGTCATAATATTTATAGGTTTTCTATTAGATTCCGAGAAATTGCCCACATATTCTGGGACACCCTGTGTATTTAGAAGAAAAGTTAATGTACTCATGGCTATAGAAAAATAGCTTTCAGTTTGCAAGATGTGTTTTTGCAACAATACATATTATTATTTATAAACTACTTTAAACAAAAAAAAATGTGGAATTAAGTTCTTTTCATTTCATATTTTTTCTACAAACAGAAAAATTATTAGTTCCCATTTAATAAAATTGATCTTTCAGTTAAGTTCAGTTAAGAAATAATATAGCAAATGTGGGGGTGTACAGTCCTAACAAAAAATTGGCCGAATGTTATATTTGACCTCTGCTAATTTTTCTTTCGGTATAACTGGAAGTACCATTAGCTTAAAACTAATTTAGTCGAGTTGCCCTCATCAACATTAGTATGTCTTCAAATTTTTAAAATTTTCCAAAACCTACTTTTCAAGCACTCGATCGCCGCAGGTCGTCGTTGGTCACCCTGTATATATACACATTCTTTTTATTAACCATTTTATACCTTTGTCAAATATAATTTTAAACTGGATTCAATTCGTCTCCATTACGCCTCTGGATTATCGAGACTTAACCCCTCGAATAATAGAAACAAAAAAAAAATCCAATTTCATTCGAATGTGAATTTGAAATAATGAAATCGTAATCCTTTAATCGAGAGGGTTTTCCGAAACGGTGAATACCCCAGTTCGTCGAAATTGATCTACATATCCAGTTTTGATATTAATTTGGATTTGGAATCAATAGTCTGTACAATACCTGCCGTATATCCTTGTTAGGCCAGGGTTTTGTCATTTCGTTTGTGATAATTGATTTTTGAAGGGTTGCTAGGCTTAAATATTTAAAAGAAAAATTAAATTCGCCATTCAGTGGATTAGTTTTAAAAGCGGATCCATGAAAATCACAAATAAAAGTTAAGGGCCTTTAGCACCCTAACTTTCGTAATTTTTTAGGTGTAAGGCTTTATTAATTGGTCTTACCGTATTTCCGTACCGTTTCCAAACCATCAAAGTAAAACAAGGCTGAGTATAGTCACAAAATATATGAAGGGCCGCCCATAGAGACCATACATATTTAGTTAGTCGAGGCAATGAAGCACTAAAACAGCCAAAATCTCGGAAATTTTTGCACTAAGATGGATCGAAATTGGGTTTTTTTGCATTCGCTGCCTAATATCATTGGACAAAAATGTATTTATATATCTTATAGAAACTAAAAATTGCATTTGTGCAGGCAAAAGTGCATTCAAAAATGCATTTTTTCAAGTCACTTTAAGAAAATCACATAACTTCGTTAATAAGAGTCGAAATTGACTCAAACCAGGTTCCCCGGGGTTTTCGAAGTTGCTGATCCCGATTATGAACTTCAAATTGACCCATAGTCGACCTGAAGCTTAGAGTTGCTAATGAACGTCATCTCCGTGGCTTCTCCCGAAATTCACACGGAAAAGAAGAGAAATTGGAACCCCGGGGATTTTTGGGGTCGCTGAATTTAAATATGGCACCGGCGAACACCCCCGAACACCTGGTGCACCGGAACCTGGACGTGGACGTCATCTCCGAGACTTTTCCAGACACGATCACAAAAAACAAACCAAAAATCGTTTTGGGGGTTTTTTGGCACGCTAATACTAAAATTTCACATCGGAAACGACCCCCGGAACACCTGGTGCACCGGAACCTGGACGTACACATCTTCAAGAGTTTTTCATTTTCCGATTCTCGTTTCATTTTTTGCGATTGTGTCAGGAAAACTATTGGATATGACGTCCACGTCCAAGTTCCGGTGCACCAGGTATTCCAATGATTTAAAAAAGCGAACGCAAAAAAAATTTCGACGTTGAGTGCTTCATTTCCTCGACTAAGTTTAGATTTAACAAGGTATGGGTCCGATCTGGATAATATTATACAGTAAAGCGCAGAGCACTGCGAACATAGGACGATCCTGGACGATTTTGGATGTACCTAAAAACGCCGCACGCATTGCTTATCGATCAATAATTTTTCGGCAAACAATAATTTATAAGACGCGCGTCGGCCGGCCAAGCGATCAATTCAATACGTTTATTTCTGAAATAATTCTTTACTATTGAACGCTCGACAGCTATAGTTGTATGGTGTCGATTATTTGCGACCAAAAATTTTTTTTTAATAAAATAATAATTATTAATAATGGATGTTTGCGAACTGGAAGAAAAAATTAAAATTATTAAATGGTATCACCGTGGAAATCCTGATAGGGGAATTAGGGAATTATTTATTAATTTATTTCCAACCAGGCTTACCCCACGATTTTCACTATTCACCGAGTCATTAAAAACTTTCTGACATTTGGTTGTTTAACTCCAAGAAAACATAAACATAATAGAGCACCAGAAGAAAACAACGAAAGGGAAATGAAGAAAATTATGGTAGTGGCAAGTGTTATTGAAAATCCTACAATTTCATTAATATAATTGCACAACAGGTTAATTTGAGCAAAAAATCAGTGGGAAGAGTGCTGAAAAAAAAATGGATACCGATCCTACACAGTAAGAAAAACCCATGAAATTTTCCCTGATGATCATTTTAGACGAATGCAATTTTGTGAAACTGTAATGGAAATGAAAAATAACAATGAAAATTTTATAAAAAACATTGTTCTTCATGGTCTCACCCAACTATTTTTTTCTCTGGGGTCACGTAAAATCACAAATTTATGGTTTCCAGGAGAATAGGCTAATAATCTACAAGAATTGCAATTACAAATTAAGAATTTTTAGGATTATCACCCTTAACATTCTAGCAAATGTCAGAAGGCGTTTTATGACAATCTTGGTTATTGTTTGGCTCAGGAAGATGGTATATTTGACCATCTTCGATAATTTGAAAGAGTTTTTCTTTTTTTATTCTATGAATGCACATTAATTTTTTTTAATATCTTCTAGTTCATTATTTATTTGAGAAAATTCTTTTATTTTATTTGGAAAAAACTGTTTGGTTCTTAAAACCGTAGCAAACGTTGCGGTCCGTAAAACCAATTTTAAATTTATGGCTGATAAGAAATCCGATAGAAGACGGTTGATGCTAGCTAGCTCCTGCTACTTGCCTATAAACACTGCATATTCTTACTGAAAATAAAAACGTAGTACACAACTAAACTGGGCAGATAACTCTTCCGAATTTATCACCGTACTCCCCACCAGTCCCAACCAAAAATAAGCCACGTGAGGAAACGAGACAGAAATTGAAATGCAAGCCTATAAATTAGTATTGGTATTTTAGAATTGGGTACATCCAAAATCATCCAGGAGCCTCCTATGTTCGCAGTACGGTGCGCTTTACTGTATAGTCCGTGATAATAACATCGCGTACTCGATACTTGGAGAATGTGGGCGGGATGTGTGTGTGTGTGTGTGTGTGTGGTTGCGTTTTATGGCACTGGTAGTGGGCGGAATGTGGAATAATAATTTAAATGCCTTAAAACCCTTTTGAGCCCATTTAATTCTTAATGGGGTCAATTCCCTTATTATTTTGGACGAAAATTCTATTAAAGCTTATTAAAGAGCATGCAAATCTACGTCCATGGAAAAACTTTAGACTTTTCGGTTATAACGTTTGCGAGTTGGATGCTTATATATTTTAAAAATTGTTACTTTATTATCGCTTATATTTACGAACAACAATAAAAATACCAGTAAGTTGTAAATTAACGTTGTTATTTTAAAATTTAGTGCTTTAATATTACCAAAAAATCGTACAGTGAAAAAAAATTAATACATAGATAAACACATAAATGCATAAATACAAGTTTAATCTTTTCGGTGTACGATTTTTTGATAATGATAAAACACTAAATTTCAAAATGACAGCGCTAATTCACAACTAATTGTTATTTTTATTGTTGTTCATAAATATTAAAAATAGTGGCATATTAGTACTGTTATATAGAATAAAAAAAAGAATTGACAATATACAGAGAATATTTCAGATATTCTTGTTTTTTAATTATTTATGGCCTTGATCATAATTGTTTAGGCAATTCATTTACGATACTTTTATTTACTTATTATTTTTGTTAAAAAATAGTTCTTATTCGGTCGGCTGTTGGGTGAATGAGTAATGGGTAAATTCGGATTTTAGGCATTAAAAAATGTCTTAAAAGATGAAAAAATATATAACTAGGTACTTTAAACCCTTGCGCCTTAAAAATAACAAAATTATGAGGAATAAACAATACCAAGAGATTTTTTTAATAATATCGCCTTAGGTTCAAAGTTTAAGTTTTTGTTGCAGTTAAAATTATATATTTACTTTTCTTCTTTAAAAAAAACTTACCCGGTCTGTTTGTCAACGGTGTGTAACATAATGGCGCCACCGCTCCTTCGGTAGGGCTATCGGGATTTCCCCCACTTTCATTTTGGTCCCATAGATCCTTTGCACTGGTGATCTGATATTTGTTGCCCTTTTTCACCATGTAGCAACGCGGCATTGTGGGGGATGGTTTACTATGTATATATAAATTTACTGAAAATAAAAGTTTTATAGTTTAAAGCCAAAAATTAGCATTATTTAAAAAAATAAATTACATAAAAAAAAATGTTACTTAAAGATGCCACAAAACAGGTTTATTTAGATTAATTTAGTTAAAATACAAACGTCTCGGAAAATTAAAAACAAAATTGTGTGAGGAAACTTTACATATACTTTATACATATTTTGTGGAACTTTCGAAAACCCTAGATGTGTATGTAAGAGCTCAAACCTAATTCAGCACCATAAACCATCTCTAAGAAATAGCCCGACTCGCTTTGTACTCGAGCTGGCGATTGCCTTGCAGCAAAACTATCAAGCGGGGGTGGAAGACGTAACTTTTAGTTAAGCAGTTAGTAGTTACTAAATCACAAACAATTGCTTTTGTTCTTACTTTACTTACTCAAAAATATATTTTTTTATGTATTGTCTTAACAGTCAGTTACCAAAAATACTTAAATGGGTTTTAAATTTTATCAAGTTTTTAAAAAATTTCGATACAGGCCAACTTAGTTGGTAATCAGCTATAAAAACGTGAAAATTTATAAAAGTGACGTTATTAATAACATTTTATCCTGATCTTCAACTGAAGTCAACGTTATAAAAGCCCGGTCGTTTTTATCCGTTGATTAAATGTATTTAAAATATTTTTAAATTTTTAAAATTTTTCGTTTGATGAGTCGTTGTGCATGAAAAAAAATTGTTAATTCCGTGCGAGCATAATAATTTAAAAGTAAAATTTAAAACAAAAAAAAATATTTTTGTTTAAAAAACACATTCATTATGCAAACATGCAAATAGACTGCTATTTTGCTAAATACACTCCTTAAAAAATAAAAATTTTTATTAAAAAATGTCATTTTATAGTGTTTAAATATATAAAAAAAATAATAAAATCAAATTTTTCTTAAAATTTTTAACATTTTCTGTCGGCCAAACCAAACTATTTCAGATATAACTAAGTTGACTGAAGAGTTCTGGCACAGTTTTATCCAAATATTTTATGGAGACCCTGTATATTTTCGTTCGAGCCATCACCAAGTTTTGGTACGAAACTCTAATTTTGCAAATCTATTTGGCTCTTAACTGGTTAATTTTTTCTGTAACTCACCAAAAATTTAAGACTAAATTTTTGATTTACGTTTTTAATAATTTTGTTGTTTGTGACCTATGTCGACTTTAAGTTAGGTATAATTTAAAAAATTTAAAATGTTTAAAATAATTTAAAAAAAAAAATTTTGTTCGTTATTTTTTTAAACAACCACTATTTGGTTGAACGTGAAATAAATGTCCACACACAATTTTGCTTAACATTATCAAAAAAATGTTTCTTCGATACAAATATAGCAGAAAATAAATATAATAAAAAAGTAAGCTTAAACTTATTATTTAAAAAAAAAAACCCACTGAGAAAGTTGTGTCTTTTCTTATATTAAAAAAATGGTCATCTTGTATATTGTTCTCGTAGATCCTGGGAAAAATTACACCTTCTTAATTGGTTCAGTTTTAAAAGCGTCTCGTTTTTTTTTTAAACTTGATTTTCGTATTTACTTTTGGTAACAACAGAAATAATTTAATTCGCATTAACATTTGCGATTTATATTAAAAAATAAAAAAAGTAATACTAAATACCCTAAATGCCAATGTACAGGGTGTCCCAAATTCGGGCCTTATCATTGAAATCTCGGAAACCTGAAGAGGTTTCCGGTTAAATGAAGGCAAAGTTGCGCAATTTGATGCTGATTAAAAGCCCAAAACCAATAAGGTGTCGTACTTATTTAAAAAAATCATATTAATGGCAATTTTCATAAGAACTTGTTTGTTAGAGAGAGATGATAATAGATTTTTGGAAGGAAATCATGTAAATGATTTTTACGAATAAGTATGACACAGGCACACAAAAAAAAAGTTTTGAACCAGATATGTGAAGTACCTTCCGGTATGTTTTGGTGCGCTAAAAACGAATTTGAAGTCAGAATTTACCCATCACCTTTAGATTTTGCCCCAGCAACCCCCCGAAGGGTCAAAATTTAAATCATTTGGAAAAGATATAATAAATATTTGACAATACGTTTTTTGATGTAAAAACGAATATGAAGTTAGCATTTACCCATAACCCTTAAATTTAACCCTAGCAACCATAAGGCATCACCCAGAAACCACCCTAAGGGCAAAATTTTTATTTTAAGAAGAATTAAAATAAATATCTTACAATACGTTTTTTGGTGTGCTAAAAATGAACATAGTCAGAATTTACCCATCACCCTTACATTTTGCTCCAGCAACCCCCAGCAACTCCCCCTTCTTAATGGGTAAAACTTTATTCACTTAGGATAGTTGTAATAAATATCGGACAATACGTTCTTTGGTGTACTGAAAACGTTGAATATTTATTTTAATTCTGCAAATAAAATAAAATTTTAGCCCTTTGGATGGTTGCTGGGTGATGCTGGGGATTGCTAGGGTTATTTTCAAGGGTTATGGGTAAATTCTAACTTTATATTCGGTTTTAACACACCAAAAACGTATTGTCAGATATTTATTATATCTTTTCCAAATGAATAAAATTTTGACCCTTTGGGATGGGGGTGCTGGGGGGTTTCTGGGGCAAAATGTAAGGGTGATGGGTAAATTCTGACTTCATATTCGTTTTTAGCACGCCAAAAAACGTATTGTCAGATATTTATTATATCTTTTCCAAATGAATAAAATTTTGACCCTTTGGGATGGGGGTGCTGGGGGTTTTCAAATGTAAGGGTGATGGGTAAATTCTGACTTCATATTCGTTTTTAGCACGCCAAAAAACGTATTGTCAGATATTTATTATATCTTTTCCAAATGAATAAAATTTTGACCCTTTGGGATGGGGGTGCTGGGGGTTTCTGGGGCAAAATGTAAGGGTGATGGGTAAATTCTGACTTTATATTCGTTTTTAGCACGCCAAAAAACGTATTGTCAGATATTTATTTTAATTCTTCCAATAAAATAAAATTTTTGACCTAAGGGTTTCTGCGTGATGCTAGGGGTTGCTAGGGTTAAATTCAAGAGTTATGGATAAATTCTAACTTCATGTTCGTTTTAACTACACCAAAAAACGTATTGTCAGATATTTTTGTCATATCTTTTCCAAATGAATAAAATTTTGACCCTTCGGGAGGGGGGGGTGCTGGGGTTTGCTGGGGCAAAATCTAAGGGTGATGGGTAAATTCTGACTTCGGATTCGTTTTTAGAGCACCGAAAAATATACCGGAGGGTACTTCACACATTTGGTTCAGAACTTTTTTTGTGTGCCTGTGTGATACATCATTGGTTTTGGAATCCTTATAGCTCTTAAAATCTGTTATAAAAATTCAGGACCGTATTTAAAAAAACGAAGCTGATGATGGAAACTCAATGACGAAACGTCGGTGTGTAAATCTAATAAAACTGTCATGTAGAACAGAAAAAGTAACAGAAAAAATGTTAAATTCATTTTGATATATCTATTCAAATAACGTCATAAAAAAATAAAAACGAAATCGTACAT
Organism: Listronotus oregonensis; assembly: GCA_019359885.1. Classification (NCBI taxonomy): domain Eukaryota; kingdom Metazoa; phylum Arthropoda; class Insecta; order Coleoptera; family Curculionidae; genus Listronotus; species Listronotus oregonensis. The sequence continues at coordinate 77,637 of JAHBCN010002655.1, forward strand.
AATCTGTTTTTTCCAAAAGTCTTTGGAAGTATTCGAAATTTTTAAACTTTTAAGGTGCCATTTTAAACAGCATAAAATTGCGCAACTTTACCTCCATTTAAACCACTTCGTATCTCTTCAAATCTCCGAGATCCCAATGATGAGGATCGTGTACACGAGACTTTTATACGATCTTCCCCTTTTATTTCAGAAAAAAAACTTTTTTATAATGATTGTTGAATAATTTTCCGTTTCCAGAATAAATAGAGGTGGTCATGTTAAAAGGTATCGGACCTAACCGCATTTTTTTTTAAAGACCAACAGTAGGGTACTCAAGAGGAGCTAATATTCTAGAAACGAAACTATGTTGACATTCCAGTTGTAATTAACATTTAATATCTATTTTATTTTTACATATTAATTTGTAAAAATAACTTTTTAACATTTTAAGAAATTCGATATAATATCACTTTATTTTAAAGGTCGAAAAAACAAGAAATGTTGCAAAATTTATATTTTGTTCGCTATTCGGATAAACTTCAACTATTTAAGAACATATTTCGACGACTGAAACATAATTTAAAAACATATACAACATGACCATTTTATTTATTTATTTTTTAATAAGAGGGAAGCCCTGTTCAGTTCTTGTTGCATGACCCTGTACACAGTGTTCGAGAAAAAATATAAATTACATGTAGCCACTTAGAAATCACGCAATTACCGTCATCTATGATGTTTTATTAATCAAACCAATATGACCTAACTTTGTACACAGTGGTTTTTTAACAGGATTCTTAAGGAAACTTTAATAAAAATTAAATTTCACAGTAGTCGCTTACTTACCTAACAACTACAAAAAACTTTCAAAAATTTTCCCGACGTATTGATCGGGTTGTCCCGCTCGCAAAACACCAAATACACAGGTGGTTGAGACATTAAAATCCAAGCAACAAGTTATCGAAGACAAGGGACCACTGGTTGAACATCTCTTGTTGTGGTAAACACTGTAACTTAACTTTTCACGTACAAAAAGTGTAAAAATCACGGTAAAAACCCGTAATTTCGTCAAAAAAGTCCTTGTTACGAAACGCAAAAGAGTTATTGACAAGTCGATTCACGCCTACGATCCTGTAGGACTCCGCGAAACTCCCGGTCTAAGTATAACACTAAAAAACTTTTGTTACCTGGAATGAAAACTAAATGCGAACACCAAAAACACTAAGTAACAACATTTTAAATCATTTTTAGGCACTTTTCATAACACTGAACCCGTTTATGGACATACGTAAGTAAGTTTAGGGGTGAATTTCCCGACTCTCAGGGGCGCAGGCGTATTTTTCGGGATCAATAGGGATCCACCACCTGTTACCGAGTGTGGGACGAATATGCAGAAGGGTCGGAAAGCGTGTAGGGGTTATCTGTAGTGGGGAAGGTTTTTGAGGGGTGGGATTTTAGTGCATTTACAATGATAATAATGGTAATGAGGACTCATTTCTTTTTTCTAAGAATTGTTTATGTTATTGAGGCTGATTTATGTTTACTTATACCTGATTTAATTAAGGTAAAAGTACCTAAGCAAACCCCAATAAATGTTTGTAAATATTACTGAAATAATGGTTTGATGTTATTGGTATTTAAATATTGATGTCTAAACTGAGACGGTCACCGAGCCGGCCAGACTTGGGCTCACTTTTATTTGATAAAAAAATAAACACAAAAAAGATTCCATGATATCTGCTAGAGAATATATTTAATATAGTTATTTTGGAAACAAGTTAGAAACAACAACGATTCGTCCCAAAAAACTGATTTAGGTACAGGGTGTCCGTTAATAAATGTAACCCCCTATTAACCTTTTTATTTAACGTGTTTAGGAAAAATGAGTACTGTATAAAAGTTTAATGTTTTAAAATAATTGTTTAAAAAAAAGTCCTAACACATGTACAGGTCCTTTCAAAAAATCTGGACTATCTTATTTTAAATAAGTCCACTATTTTTTATTTGAGATTTGCATTCGCCTTAAAATTCTAAACATTTTTGATAGCATACCTTATGTCTGATTTTAATAGTTACCTACATCACAAAATGCAAAAAACCGTAAGGTTTATCATTACCACCCGATATATATACAGGGTGTTTGATTAAGGCTGGCTACCGGGTTTATATGGGAAACTGTTGACCCCAGGGGTTCAGGAAAAAAATCCTTATACCAAAAGTGAGCATGAAAACTCCATTAAAAATATTTTTACCTTTCGTAAATCTCCGCAAGGGGCGTACCTAGTAGTCTAATTTTTAAAATTGACTTAAAATGACAAAATGCATTATTAAGCGGCACATTTCTTTATTCAGTTTTAGTGAATGATTCATTGGTTACAACTTTTTTTAATACATTTTTTTATTTCCTCTGTAAATAAAGGAGTGGGGAAGAATGCCTTAACCGATTGGTTCAATCCTTGAGCTCGTTTAAAAGAGAATACCCTACAGATTCAGCAAGTGTTTTGGTGGGTACAAAAAGTTGACTAATAAACTTTTAAAATGGCGATATGTTGCAACCTAACTTATATTTTAATTTTTTCAGGTTATTTTAAATGGAAAGATATACTTTTCTCTCGTTTATTATAACTATAATTTAGTTAGAAAATTACTAATCAAAACCGCATTTTAATATCTCAAACCGTTAAACAAATATTTAGAATTGTTGTAAAAAAAGCATTAAATTTTTGATTTACCCTCGTATTTTTTATTTAAAAAGTGCATAAAATGTTGTTTAGGCGAAAAATATGTTATTTTTTTAATTTAATTAATAAAAGTTGCCCCAAATATGCATTTCAAATATAATTTCTGATAAACATTATAATCCTTAAGATTCTCCTTTAAGATGATAGAAGTTAGCCATGAATTTCAATGTAACAAACAAATGCCTAAATTAATGATAGGTAATATCACAGTGTATTTTTTTTTGTTTACGTTTTAATAACAGCGTTCTCGTAACTTTCGAAATAAACTTTAAGCATATCATAGGCTTCTGCATTAGAATTAGACTTAATTCAATAATTTAGGCCAATTTTATGAATACCATTAAAACGTAAACAAAGAGAAAATTACACTGTGATATTACCTGTCATTAATTTAGGCATTTGTTTGTTATATTGAAATTCATGGCTAACTTCGATCATTTTAAAGGAGAATCTTAAGGATTATAATGTTTTATATTTGGGGCAACTTTTATTAATTAAACCGAAAAAAATAACATATTTTTCGCCTAAACAACATTTTATAAACTTTTTAAATAAAAAATACGAGGGTAAATCAAAAATTTAATGCTTTTTTTACAACAATTCTAAATATTTATTTAACGGTTTGAGATATTGAAATGCGGTTTTGACTAGTGTTTTTCTAACTAAATTGTAGTTATAATAAACAAGGGAAAAGTATATCTTTCCATTTAAAATAACCTAGAAAAATTAAAATATAAGTTAGGTTGCAACATATTGCCATTTTAAAAGTTTATTAGTCAACTTTTTGTAATCACCAAAACACTTGCTGAATCTGTAGGGTATTCTCTTTTAAACGAGCTCAAGTTGAAGTCAATCCGTTAAGGCATTCTAAAGATACAGCATTTTTTGAAATTAGTAACAAAAGCTTCCCCCACTCCTTTATTTACAGAGGAAATAAAAAAGGTATTAGAAAAAGTTGTAACCAATGAATCATCGACTAAAACTGAATAAAAAAATGTTCCGCTTAATAATGCATTTTGTAATTTTAAGTCAATTTTATAAATTAAACTACTAAGTACGCCCCCTTGCGGAGATTTACAGAAGGTAAAAATATTTTTATGCAGTTTTCATGCTCACTTTTGGTATAAGGATTTTCCTGAACCCTGGGGTCAACAGTTTCCCATATAAGCCCGGTAGCCAGCCTTAATCAAACACCCTGTATATATATATATATATATATATATATATATATATATATATATATATATATATATATATATATATATATATATATATATATATATATATATATATATATATAATATATATATATATATATATATATATATATACAGGAGCTGCAGCTCACTTCCCGTCTCAAGTAGATCATTAATTATTTAATATAAAATTTTCGTACTTTGCAGATGTTACCTTTAACTCACTGTGCATTTTAGGAAAATAATTTTGGTTATACAGGGTGTCACAAAAAAGTATGACATAACGATGGTGCATTTTTTTGGATTAAATGCTCTGTATTTTTAACATAGGTTCAGTGCTTTCAGAGAACAAAATAAAAAAAAATGTTTTGCAACACTGAATTTAAAAAAGAATAAAAATACCAATAGTGCCTGATTAATAGAAGTAAACAAGGAACTTATTAAGTAACGTTATGTCAGTCGCTTAGGTCATGTTTGGTTATTCGAACTGTACAGGGTGTCCAAAATTTAGTGTCAAACTCTTCAAATTTTAAAGCACTTTATTTTTCTTATTTTAAATATGAGCCCCTGTATATTTTTAGGTTGTTAGATGCAGACTTAAAAAACAAACATTTTTTTAGACATAACCCTTTCGAAAGACCCAACACATTAAAAAATATTTATTGAAAACTCATTTTGGCACCTATTTTAATAGTAATACCATTAAATAAAAATGATAGGTGGCTATGGAAAGCAATTTATTAACATTGGAATTTATTTAACTTACAGAATCTTATTTTGACGTATTATAAAAATTCAAATAAATTAATAATTTAAGAAATACCTTAAATGTTAAATAAACCTAATTTTTAATTTGTAATACCTTTTGCCTAACATTAATGTAATTTTAACGAATTTCTAGAAACTAATTAACGTTATTAGGAAACTCTAATGTCAATAAATTATTGTACATAGCCACTTACCATTTTTATTCAATGATATTACTATTGATATAGATGCCAAAATGAGTTTTTAACAAATTACTTTTAATGTGTTAGAAATTTTGATGGGGTTATATTTATAAAAATGTTTGTTTTTTAATCCTGCATCTATTGACCTAAAAATATACATAGGATCATATTTAAAATAAAAAAAGTGCTTTGAAATTTGAAAAGTTTGACACTAATTTTTGGACACCCTGTACAGGGTCTTTGAATATATTTACATGGCTTCGGGCCCCGATTCTGTAAGCAATTTTTTTGACATTCCTTTTCCCTATCTCTTTCGAAACAATGACAAACTTATGAGTTACTAAGCCCAACAAAGACAAGTGATTCCTATATTGACGTTCTCTTTCCTTATATTTTTACAGAATCCCAGCTCTGGAGCCTTTATTTTTAAAGACGGAAAAAAATGTTTTATATAATAATTGTAGGATTTTTTCCATATTATCTTTTGAAGTTGTCAGTAAAAAAATATCGCAATAAAAAAATGGAAAAATATAGGCAACTTCAACTTTTTTAAATAAATCACCCTGTATATTATGCGCTACAACGAAAGATCTTTTTTTTTCTGATTTCAAATATATATATACATAAATGGTATTTAAATTAATCATTTTTGAGATATTTTAGGTTAAATTATTAATAAATAATAAAAAGGTTTCATATTAGTATCAAGAAAGCCGTGGAAACAATAGAATTGTTATGTTGCTGAATTTGGTGAGGGTTTTCTCTGGACCCATAATGTTTATTTTCGTGATTAAACATTCCTGCTAAAGTGAAGGAAGACTTGTCGATAAATAGAATTTTATTTAAAAACTTTGGATCCTGCTGCATAAACCTAGCTATTTCCAATGCATAGTTAGGTCGGTCCTGCATGTTTTGTTCAGGAAGATAAATTTATAAAATTGGTAAAATTTTACGGTTAAATAAATTTTATAATTTGTTTTCTTCAGTTCGGATACCAGGATTTTCTAAAATTATTAAAAGTAGTTAGTGCTAGTTCAATAGAAAAAGTATAATAATTATCCTTCAAAAAAACGAGGATATCCAAAACTTTGTTTTCATTTCGTGCTGCAGTCCTTTTCTTCATTTTAAAGCTTTTTCGTTAAATAAACTTTCTTACTATGTATTTAATAGTATCTATTGATGGTACCCGTTGTTAAGGATATTATAAGTAGTATTCCCTTTGCACTGTCGTCACATTATTATTGTTACCTTTTTATGGTAACAATAATAACATGGTAAGACGTATAATAGCGATTTTTGTTCTTCTGAATAGCCCATGAACACAAAAGCAATACAAACTACTCTTAATAGTTAAAATTATAAATTTCAACTTTTTACAATATCAATACGTCAAATTTATTAAAACAATTTTATTGTTTTCATAGCTTTCTTGATACTAATATGATTTTTTTTAAATTTATTTATATTTAAAGCTTTAATATTTCAAAAATGGTTCATCCAAATATCATCAATGTATATATATATTTGAAATTAGAAAAAAAAAGATCTTTCGTTGTAGCGCATAATATACAGGGTGTTCCATTTAAAAAAGTTGCAGTTGCTATATTTTTCCATTTTTTATTGCGATATTTTTTTACAGATAATTCCAAAAGATAATATGGAAAAAATCCTACAATTTTTGTATAAAATATTTTTGTCTTCAAAAAGAAAGGCTCCAGAAGCCACGTAAATATAATCAAAGACCCTGTACAGTTCAAATTAACTAAACATGACATTACGTTACTTAATAAGTTCCTTGTTTATTTCTATTAATCAAGCACTATTGGAATTTTTATCCATTTTTAAATTCGGTGGTGCAAAACAGCTTTTGTTTATTTTTTTTTTTCTCTGAAACCACTGAACCGATGTTGACAAAATTTTAGAGGAAGATAGATGACCACAAGAGGTACTTAAATATACAAAAAAAATACAGAGCATTCAAGTTAAAAAAATGCACCATCGTGACACCCTGTATAACTAAAATTGTTTTTATGAAATGCACCGTAGGTTAAAGGTAATAGGCAAATGTTACATTAAATAATAAATGAGCTACATAAGACGGGAGGTGAGGTGCGGGACCCTGGGTGTAAAAAGCATGATGCTCACGATTTAAACAAGTTAAAAAGTTCATTTTCCTACGAGCGTACGGAAAAGTGGACTTTTCCGCAAGCATTTGAGTGCGAAAAGTTGCACTTTTGCGGAAAAGTGAACTTTTCTGCACGCCGTGCGGAAGAGTAAAACTACTCTAAAATCTTACAGGTAAGCAAGATTTATATGTATTTTAGTAATTGTAGGCTATTTCATGCAATATACAAAGCCATTGCAAGTTTTAGTTTATTCTCTTTTTTGTTTGTTACTTACTTCGTAATTTTCAATATTTCAACTAAAACACAAAAAAAAAATTTAATTACCCTGTTATAATAATAATAATAAATGATTATGACAAGTCAAGCAACAATATGTAATCTTGGTAATTTTAACACATGTCAGATTTTTCTTCGTTTCCATATGAACAAGCAATTGCACAAATGAATTTCAATACAAACAAGCATTTTTAATGAAAAGGCGTCATAGTATCTTTATTTAATTAAATAAATATCCGACAAAAATAATTATTTAAAATGAGTAGTTCCGATGAGGAGCTACCAGATTCTATCCTGGATGCAGCAAATACCGTAAGTTTGAATTTATTACCAGCAAAATCTCGTGAAAAATATGAGAATCAATATAGTCATTTCGAAAACTGGTGCTCCAGCAAGGGGACAAAAAGTATTAAAGAAGAAGTGTTCTTGGCCTATTTTGCGAATTTGCAAAAAACATATAAACCTAATACTTTATGGAGTAAGTACTCTATGTTAAAATGTGTCGTCAAAGTGAAATGGAACCTTGATTTAAGTTCATATTTCAAGCTAACATCACTACTTAAACACCAAAACGTGGGATACCGGCCAAAAAAATCAAAAACTTTCAGCAAAGAAGAAGTTTCAAGATTCATGAAAGAAGCACCTGATAATATTTATTTACCTTCTAATAAAAGTTGCTACAACTTTTGGATTAGCCGGTGCTTGTAGGAGAGATGAACTTACAAAAATAATGATTGATGACATACAGGATAATGAAAATTTGATAGTGGTGAAAATTCCTGAGAGTAAAAATAACACTTCCAGAATCTTTGTAGTGTCCGATGAAACAAATGACGGACTTTATCTGCAATTGTACCGTAAATATGCAAATTTGCGAAAACCACATACCCCACACAGACGTTTTTTTGTCCAGTATAAACAAGGAGCATGCAGTACACAATGTGTGGAAATAAATTCAATAAGTAAAATGCCTTCAGAAATGCTGCATACCTAAAATTAAAAAATCCAGAAGAGTACACTGGACATAGTTTTCGTCGATCCTCTGCGACTATGTTAGCGGATTCTGGAGAAGGAATTACCAATGTCAAGCGACTTGGGGGCTGGAAATCAACGGCTGTAGCTGAGAGCTACATTGATGAATCCACAAATCAGAAAAAGGATATGTCGAATAAAATATTGACCATGAACAACTCCCCTCCTGAGCTAAGTCAACCTTCATCAAGCCGTACAATAAGCGCTCTCATAAGCCACCCGCTAAATGAAATTACAGGTTCTGCAATTAATTTACAATATGCTAATAACTGTTCTTTTGTTGTAAATGTTATCAACAAATAATTCCCATTTATAAATATGTTGTAGTAGTTCTTTCAGATTAAACATAATTTAAAAAATAATCATTGCTTTAATATTGGTATTATCTGACGCTCGTAGGAAAAATCTTGTTCCTAACGCTTGCGCAAAGTGACTTTTCCGCACTTGACTGCTTGGCAACAGCAGTCGCATGCGGAAAAGTATCACTTTCGCACTTGTTAGGAAAATAACTATTAACATATGTTAAAACTTGACAGATTTTTGTCTTAACGATATCAAAGTTACAAACTTTGGTAGCAGTTATTTCTGAAACGCTTAACAATTTACAATTTTCGTCTTAATCGCTCATCGGTAGATTCATTTGCTAATAAAAAAAAACTAAGTTTTAAATGTCTCAGTCTACAATTTAAAAAATAATAATCATATTAATAATAATGTTAGTCAGTAATAAATTGTATTATGCCTAGTCACTGCGGTATTTTTGTCCGTTTTTTATTTCTTGCCTTAAAGTTCGAAATGTTTTCAAACCGGGAATATGACGGTATGTTAATAATTTACAGCGAGGCAAACCATAATGCTAATCTAGCAGCTTAACTTTATCCTAAAAGATTTCCACTACGGTACCAAAGAGTTTTGGACATGTGATGGGTGCAACCAAAAAATCCTGGTAGGTACATACGTAACTATGAAACAAGAGAAAAAAAAATTGAAAATTGCGGAAGAAAATCCTGGAACTAGTACGAGGTCATCAGGCCACGAAGTAAGCATAACACATACCACAGTTTAAATCTGTTTTTTATAATTAGAGGCTTATATCTCGAAATCTTGACGTCATACATTAATTAGGAATCTTGGGTGAGGCTTATTTTAGAGTACTGCGCATGCGCTAAAAAAATGGCGCCTGTCACCTGTCAAATGTCACCTGTCAACTGTCATATTTCGCGAACCACGTGACTTAGGAAATTTAGCTTACGTGAACGGAGTTGTATCTTAGGATCTTACGCAAGCGCTAAAAAAATGGCGCCTGTCACCTGTCAAATACCACCTGTCACCTGTCATATTTCGCGAACCACGTGACTTAGAACCTGCTTACGTGGATGAGATGTATCTTAGGGTCTTACGCATGCACTAAAATAATGGCGGTGATCAAATGTCACTTGTTAAATGTCTAACCTAACATGTGGGGAGGGGCCCCCCTGCGCTTAAGCGGCGGGTCCAGGGTGTAGACCTGGGGCTTAGGCGTGGGGTGAAGAGCCTTATTATTATATTAATCTTACAATTTTTGAATAGTAAATAATAAAACACATTGTATATATTAAATTAA